>VZQC01008666.1:591801-668719 GCA_009823505.1 Rhizomys pruinosus | reverse complement strand
AAAAAAAAAAAAAAAAAAAAAAAAAAAAAAAAAAAAAAAAAAAAAAAAAAAAAAAAAACAGAAGTTGGCTACATTAGGCAAGATTAGCTAGCCTCTACTGATAAATTAAAAACTATCGTTTTTAAGATTTAGTGTGGTAGTGCATGCTTATAATCCCACCACTAGGGAAAAATAATTAGAAGATTTGATGAGTTAAAAGGCAACTAGCCTGAGTTATTCCGAGAGACCATATCTCAAAAATAAAAGTCGATCAAATCAGCATGGTATTTTTAACACAGTTCCAGTAACAATGCTAGCTTTAATTTCCTTACTCCATTAATTGTGAGCAGGCATATAAAACCTTGCTTTAAAACCTTATTTTCAGACTAGCAAGATGGTTTACTTGTTAAAAGTGCCTGCTGCCAAGCCTGAAGACCTGAGCCCAATCTCCAAGTATACACGATAGAGGAAGGAACAGCTCCCCAAGCTGTTCTCTGATCTCCACACATTTGTTATGGTATATATGAGCTTGCACACATGCATGTACATGCACACAGGTAAAAAAATTAAATTCATTTCCTACACATGCTTTAAAAATTTGCTTCCCAAAATAGCTAAAGCAACCCTGAGTGAAAAATGCAATACAGGCAGATCACCTTACCGAACATCAAGCTATATTATAAGGCTATAGTCACAAAGACAGCCTGATACTGGCACAAAAACAGACCCATTGACCAATGGAACAAAACTGAAGATCCAAACTGGAGCTCATACAATTTCAGCCACCTCATATTCGATAAAGGGCCCAAAAAATCCCACTGGAGGAAAGATAGCATCTTCAGTAAATGGTGCTGGCAAAACTGGATCACCATATGTAGAGGAACAAAATTAAACACCTACCCCTCACCTTGTACAAAAATCAACTGCAAATGGATCAAATACATTAATGTGAAACCTGACACTCTAAAGGTAATAGAAGAAAAAGTTGGCAGCAACCTATAAGACATAGGTATAGGAAAAGACTTTCTAAATCAGACAGCAGCTGCACAGGAAATAAGGTTGACAATTGACAAGTGGGACCTCATTAAACTCAAAAGCTTCTGTACAGCTAAAGAAACAATCAGGGAAGTGAAGAGAAAACCCACAGAGTGGGAGGAAACCTTAACCAGTGATACATCTGACATCCAGAATATATAAACTCCTCAAAAAACAAAGAAGACAACAAATGACTCACTCAAAAGATGAAGAGTTGAACAGAGACTTCACCAGTGAGGAAGTAAAAATGGCTGAAAAACATCTCAAAAAGTGTTCAACATCGTTAATAATTAAGGAAATACAAATTAAAACCACTCTAAGATATCATCTCACTCCAATAAGACTGGTTAAGATCAAGAAAACAAAAGATACGAAATGCTGGAGAGGTTGTGGGGCAAGGGGAACATTCATCCACCACTGGTATGAATGTAAACTCATATAACCACTGTGGAAAGCAGTGTGGAGAACACTTAAAAGACTCAAAATGAGCCTCCCACCTGACCCAGCCATACCACTCCTGGGTATATACCCACAAGAGTCATCCTACTGCAAAGATACATGCACATCGATGTTTATTGCAGCGCTCTTCACATAGCAAGAATCTGGAAGCAACCCAGGTGCTTCTACACAATAGAATTCTATGCAGTGGTAAAGAAAGATGACATCATGAGATTTGCAGGTATATGGATGGAACTCAAAGCCATTATGCTAAGTGAATTAACACAGTCCCCCCAAAATAAATGGGGAATGGTTTCCCTCATTTGTGGATGCTAGTACCAAATCCCCAAATTGAAAGACAAACTGAGCAACATTATTATTATATCGCTTTCTATCTGAAAGCAACTGTGATGTTGTAAGGTGAATCTCTTAATGAGCCCTAGAGTTAACTTACCACATATTTTCAGACATGGTAATTAATGTATATGGGTGAAAAGTATATATCCATATTTTAGAGTAATATAAAATTAAAGGGAAAATGTTAACTCCTAAACATATTGGAGTTAACATACAGTTTATTCCTGGAGGACATAACTCTGGTACATGTATGACATTTATATAGGCATACTTTGGAGCAATACAACGGGGAGGGAACCACAACAACATAGGGACTGGGTCAAAGAATAGATTGATACAGTTAAATTCTGCCCAAAACAATGGACCTTTACAGAGAAAAACTTTTAAAAAACTGAGATAAAGATGAAGGACATGTATGGCAGAATGCATGATCTGGGGTGGGGTGGGGGAAAGGGAAAGGGGAATATGTCTAAACTGATCTGAAAAATTATGTCTGAAATACACAAAACATCAATAAAAGTATTATAAAATAAATAAATACAATAAAGTATTTTATTTTTTTATTTTTTTTTATTGATGCTTTGTGCATTTCATACATCATTTTCCAATTCAGTTCAGGCATATTTCCCTTTCCCTTCCCCCCTACCCCCACCCCATCCCAGATCATGCATTTTGCCATAACTGTCCTGCATCTTTCTCTCAGTTTTTTTTTTTTCATTTTTTAGCTATAAGTGATGATCCATGAGTACAAGCATCCTTCATATGAAACCAATTTGCAGGCTGTTGTGCCCAAACCCCCCCGGCCCAACCATCCAGCAGGGGGTGACATAGAAAAAGGAGAAATATGATGATGATGAGGTCGCTCTCCAACTGTAAATTGGAGACAACTATTATAGAGGTAATCTCTTATAAAACTGGTAAAACTGCCTTCTTTAATTGACTAATAGACATAAGAACTGTGAAAAGGATTATTCTCTGTTCAGAACCAAATATAATACTAAAGTCCTTAAACTATGCACTTAAGCAAAATATATCAATACAGGAGCTCTGACATCAGTAATGGATTATTCTACCAGGGAGATGTTGGCCAGGGGATCTAAGGCCCCACAAAAGGTAAAGGCTCCTTGCCTCTAAACTGGGATACCTGCAAGAAGAGAGGCGATAAGGCCCTGCTGCCGAAGACCTGACGTTAACATGGGAAAGATGTATTGAGACCACACATGCAAGTGTACAGATGGCCTCTGGAATACCAGAGAGTGTTACCAAAGGCCACTCAACCAATAAAGCAAATACGGGTCTCCCTGAGTCAAGCAAGACTCCACCGTCAGCACCAGCTACACCTCACCTGCCTGGAAATACTGTGCAGCAGAGGCAGCCATATGCCTGTATATCCCAAAAATAATTGGCTATTGGTTCTCTCCTTGGAGGAATAACCCATGGCTGATGCCACAAGCTTACATCCTCTACAGGTTAGGAGATGTAATAAAGTATTTTTAAAACAAAGTAAAGTGTATATGAAAATGAAAAAAATTGTTTCTTCTTAGAAAGGATTAATCTTGGCAACTTTACAAATCTCAATGGGTTGTGTTGACAGAATTGTCATTTCCAGAGCCCACCTTGAAAACTAATGTATTTGGCTCACTTTAATCTGCTTTGCATTGGCATGAAGCAACTTCCAAATCTTTCTATAAATCATAAATTTGTTGTATTGCAGGTGGAGTATCTATGTACTGCTAAGAACCCAAGCTGAATGATACTATGGAAATACAACAAAAATTCAATGTTACCTTGTTTTCTCAAAATATACTTTATAAGATGTTGGCAGTTTTTAGGTCACTTCACATAAAGTAGCAATTATAATTGTCATATTTGACACTTAAGAATCAGGAATTTACACCACAAAACAAGATTGGCCCATCAGCTTTGGTTCTTTGTGAATTATTGTCTGACATGCTTTAAATAGATGATGCAGTGAGTATCATGGTGTTCATAGTTCATTTTATTAAGCTTAATTTAAAATGTATATTAAGAATGCACATGGTGGCATGTGCCTTTAACCCCAGCCCTCAGGAGACAGAGGGATGCATATCTCCAGGAGATAGAAGCCAGCCTGGTCCACATAGTGGCTTCCAGGTGGGCTGGGACTAGGGAGACCAACAACAACAACTAAAAACCCAAACAACCAAACCAAAACAAAACAGAAAGAGCGATAGGGTCACATAACTAATTAATACAAGCCTTAATAATCAACTGAACATAAAGTTAAATGAGGAAATTGGCGTCTTCTCCTAACTTTTCATCTCTTACATGGGATTTCAACTAGAAATGGGGTTTCAGAAACACTCTGCCTCCATTTACCTTTTTTGTCATTTTTTTTCTTCAACATGTTCTCTCTTCTGATGGCTCTGCGACAAGGTATGGTCACAACAACTTTAAATTTAATATCAAAATACAACTAAGCTAATCTATAAAGTATTAAGAATGAGCAGTAAAAAAAAAAGGTGAAGGAAACAACCAGCATGTTCTGTTTTTATAGTTTGGGCTGCAAAGTTCTCATTTTTGTGGTAAATAGATTAAGCAATCCTCATTTCAGAAAAGGCACAAAAATAGATGGAATACTTTTAAAAAGTAACATGGTTGGAAGATAACTGTGCTATGTGGAGAATCATGACCAACACCAGTTTCTTCCCAGGAATTCATTAAAAGAGAATTGGTTAGCAGATTTGATACTTTTAGCATAAATTTGATTTTATTTCGCACAAATCTTAGCTTGGAATGAATTTGTAAATTAAAATGTCTCCTAATGTAATTACATTGTCTTCTATTGCAAATCATTCCAGAAATGAAAACTCTACCTAAAACATTGTTTTAGCAGAATTAAATGGAGACCCAAGGAGAAACTGAAATGCATATGCAGAACGGATCACAGAGGAGGAAATGGATGCACAAGCCAGCCATGAATACCTAACATGAACAGAAGTGGCTGCAAACTCGATACAGGTTAAGTATAGTATATCCATTTTGAAGACACACTTTTATAGCTTGAGAAATCTCAAAAATTTTGCATTTGAAATAAGATTGGTTTGTAACAAAAGGTTTGTCCATCTGTTTCTCCTGGATAATTAAGAACTTAAGATATATTTGAACACCGTTCAAACTGACGTTATTAGAAGTATAATTGTTCTAGTAGTGTGTGCTGTGATTAGGGATGATTTAGATCTGGTTTGAACCCCTTTTGTCACTTTCTGTTTGAACAAACCTAGGCCATTCTCTACTGTGAAACTCTATTGTGAGGGCCAACCAAATGGCAGGATAGATACGTGATGCACTTGGAGACTCTCCTGGTACCTAAAGTACCCAAGAATTAACAGTTTAAACTTTTTTCAGGAAAACTTCTTGAAGAGGACTTCCTGAGAAAACAAACTGGGGGTTGGAGAGATGGCTGTGGTTAAGAGCACTGGTTACTTTTGCAGAGGATCCGGATTCAATTCTCAGCACCTACACAGAGGCTAACAACAATCTGACTCCAGTTCTAGGGAATCAGACTACCTTTCTAACCTTTGCAGGTGTTGCAATACATGGGTCCACTCACATACACATAAAATAATAAATATATTTTAAAGAAAAAAAACAGACTGACTCTTTCCTACTGTTGTCCCTGCTCTATTCTCGGATCAGAGAGTAACTGGGGGCTGACATCCCACTTCTTCGTATGGTTTTCATTGACCCCACCTGATCTGCTTTCCTCTTCTCTTCTGCTTTCTTACACAGAAAATTCTTTTATTCCATTATTGTTTCCTCTGTTAGTCTGAAAACAAACATTTCTTATTCTAGAAATGACAAAGTAGTACTTTAGTCTTTCCACAGAAAATACGACTGACATACTATTGTTTGACATATAATATTTAACTTTCTTTCCTGACTGCATAGTTATCTTCATACTGTTATTTTGCTTCTGTTCAAAGAACATGCTATTTTCTTCCTGAGATCTAGATCTATCAGCAGCTATTTCCTCCTCCTCCTCCTCCTCTTCTTCTTCCTCTTTTTTTGGTTTTTGACTGCAAAGTTTTTAATTTCATCTTAATTTGTGAGGGGTATTTTTGCCTGGTATAGAATTGTTTTTTGGTCATTATTTGCCTATGGCAACACACTGATTTTAGTTTTGCTATCTATGATTTTGGAGTTTAGGGTTTTGGTTTTGGTTCCAGTTTTTTGAAACAGCATGTCTTTGTAGCTCCAGCTAGACTGGAATTCTCCATGTAGACCCAGCTGGCCTCTATCTTACACAGGTCCTCCTTCCTCTGCTGAGATTAAAGAGGTATACCACAACACCCCACTTGCCTATGTTTCCTATTCTTGCAATTGATAATCCAGAGCCAACAGGACATACTTTCTTTGCTTCTATGAAGACAGTCATTCCTGGGTTAAAAGAAAATTAATTGCTTTAAATTTTTCTTTGTGTTTTACATAAGCAAAACAATACAAAATGAAAATACCAGTTATGGCCACACTACAGTCTCAACACTGTACACAATTTCTAGGCTTATAAACTATGAAATCACTGAGTTATTTTTCTCTCCCTTCTAAATAACAAAATGTAATAGATTTATTAATTAATTAATTTTTCCATCCCTAAGTCTGTAAGGAAAAACAAGGATTCAGGGAAATCAGCTAAATAATTTAATGAATGCTTTCTTTGACTATTCAAGGCCTGTTAGAGCTGATGAAAAAAAATTTTTTTAATGTACAGTGGCAAATAGGACTAATGAATGAGTAAGCAACCAGGGCTAAACAAATGAATATGTCCATTACATTCTGAGGGATTCCTGCTTAAGAATCGAGGAAGAAGTTTGTACAGGCCAGAGAAGAAGAATGGAGTGAGGGGTACAGAGCTTCAGGACGCTCATGGATAGTCATGGATCTGGAGGGGTTTATCTTAGCCAACGCAAATCATAATTTCTATCCAAGGACAGAATATTATAATAAATTACACTGTTTCTCGGTGGTAAATGATCCTTGGGTAAGGGACATTGATGACTGTATCAGGTGAAGAAAAGCATCCTGTTATCAAATTAAGTATTCAGATGAAACATCACCCTCTACCTATACTGGAGAAAATGGTTCCATTTGAGTAGTGTCTGTTTTCATTCTAGCGTTAGAGGTTTCCTATTTCAGAACTCTACAAGAAGGGTGCCAGAGCGTCTAAACTTGAAAAATGACTTTGGGCTTATTATTTATCAATTCTTGTGGAAATCTTGTACTTTAGCTATTACTTAAAATATACCATTACTGGGGTTACAGAGATGGCCTAGCGGTTAAGATGCACCGACTGCTCTTGCAGAGGACCCGGGTTCGATCCCCAGGCACCCACATGGCGGCCGAGACCGTCTGAATCCAATTCCAGGAGAACTCTAGCTCCAGGGGAACCGACCACCCTCTTCTGACCTCCGCGGCATTGCACGACACGGGTGCACAAACTTGCATGCAGACAGACATTGATACACATACAGAAATAAAATAAAATGCCGGGCGTGGTGGCGCACGCCTTTAATCCTAGCACTTGGGAGGCAGAGGCACGCGGATCTCTGAGTCCAAGGCCAGCCTGGTCTACAGAGTGAGTTCCAGGACAGCCAGAGTACCGGGAGACCTGTCTCAAAAAGACAAAAAAAAAAAAAAAATATCATATATATATATATATATATATATATATATATATATATATATATATTATATACCATTACTTATCCAGTAGTTAACAAAGTCTTACCAGGAATCTCTTTTCTCTTTATACATGTATAAGAAAACTCAATTCCCATGTACCAGAATGAAAATAATGCTGCTGGCTTGTCTTTCTTCTTTGCTTAAAATAAAACAAAGCAGGAGTTCAAAAAGGAAATTATTTTGAAAACTTTTTGTTACTAATAAAAAATAATTCAGGGATGCGGTATGGTGGTGCACACTTTTAATCTCAGCATTTAGGAGGCAGAGGCAGGTTGATCTCTGTGAGTTCAAGGCCAGCTGGTCTACATAGCAATTTCCAGGCCAGCTGGGCTTCAGAGAGACCCTGTCTCAAAAAAAAAAAAAAAAAAAAAACCCTAAAAAAAAATACTCGTTTGTCTGCTCCCATGATGGCTGCCCTGGAGTGCCAATACATCGGTAGCCCTAGAATTACTGGAGGACTGCCCCTGAGCGAACAAGAGATACGAATGGGGGACTGGCCCTGGAGTGCGAACTACAAGAGACATGAATGGGGACTGGCCCTGGAGTGCGAACCACAGGAGATACGAATGGGGGACTGGCCCTGGAGTGCGAACTACAAGAGATACGAATGGGGGACTGGCCCTGGAGTGCGAACTACAAGAGATACGAATGGGGGACTGGCCCTGGAGTGCGAACTACAAGAGATACGAATGGGGGACTGGCCCTGGAGTGCGAACTACAAGAGATACGAATGGGGGACTGGCCCTGGAGTGCGAACTACAAGAGATATGAATGGGGGGCTGCCCTGGAGTGTGAACTACAAGACCTGTATTACTTCTAAGTATTGGAGATTTTTCTAGATCATTTTCCATCATTGACCTTCAAATAATGTCTGCTGTGATCTAAGAAAATATTTTGTTTGATTGTAGTCATTTATAAGTTAATAAAATATTATTTTGGCCCTGCAAGTGCTCTATGCTGATAAACGTTTTTAATGAGTTTGAAAATGATGTATAATCCCTAGATGTTGAATATAATATTTAGAATTATCACATAGATCGAGTGACCAGCTTGATTTAAATCAACTCGAGAAACATATTTTATAACTTAGTGGTTTTTGTTTTTTTTTTTTTTTGGTCTTTTCGAGGACAGGGTTCTCCCTGTAGCCCCAAGCTGACCTGGAACTCCATCCGTCGGACCAGGCTGGCCTTGTGAATTCACAAAGAGTTCCACCTGCCTCTGCCCCCGGAGTGCTAGAATTAAAGGCGTGTGCTCCACCACGCCCGGCTCTGTAGTGGTTTTTCTATTGTTCTAATAACTACTGAAAGTGCACTGTTAAATTTCCAATTATGGTTATATATTTTCTGTCTTTTTCCTGTCTGTCAATTTAGTCTTGATGAATTTTGAAGTTCTACCTTCAGATTTTGAAGTTCTGTCATCATACATTTAGGTGCTTTGGCAGAGATATTTTGTGGTGATAAAAATTACTCTTCTGGTAATGTTTGTTTAATCTTCAAATATCCTTTATGTTATATTAATAGAAATATACCAGATTTAGATTTTTTAAAAAATTGTACATGGATTGTTTTGTCTGCTTGTATACAAATACATCATGTGCTTGCAATGACTGTCAAATGAGGGACTTGGATTCCCTGGAACCAGAGGTACAGCTGGTTGTTGGCTGCCATGTAGGTGCTGGGAACGAACCCAGGCTTCTGGAAGAACAGGAGCAGCAAGTGCTCGTAACTGTTTAACCATCTCTCCAGCCCCAATCTGCCAGGGTTTGTCTTTTTTATTATGCCAGGGCTTTTTGCATCAAAAATGTTTACTCCTTATTATCCTTTAAAACTCTCAGTTCCTTGTCAAACATGGTTGTGCACACTTTTAATCCCAGCACTCGGGAAGCAGAGGCAGGCAGATCTCTGTGAGTTTAAGGCCAGCCTGGTCTACAGTGTGAGTTCCAGGATCAGTTCCCTTTATATCTATTTGTATTTCTTGCGAATGTTGCATAGTGTTGGATCTTAAGTCTTTGTCTAGTCAGGTGGTTCTCAATCAGAAGTGATCCCAATTTCCTAAAAGAACATTTGGGAATACCTAAAAGGGATTTTGTGTATCACAATGTTAGCAATAAGTAAAAACAAAACAAAAAAAAAACTTAAGGAAAATAATATTACTAGTTTCTAGAAGATAGAGGCCAGGGGTGATAGGAAGCATCTTGCAGTGCTATGTAGCCTCCCAAAAGAAAAAAGAAAACATGGCACTAAATATCAACAGTCCTGATATTGTTAAAATCTCATCTAGTTTGAAAATCTGATTGAACAAACAACCTGTCACCCCCTCACTGGATGGTGGGGCTGTGGGGGTTTGGGCACAACAGCCTGCAGATTGGTTTTGCATGAAGGATGCCTGCACTCATGGATTATCACTTATAGCTAAAAAGTGAAAAAAAAAATAGAGAAAGATGCAAGACAGTTACGGCAGAATACATGATCTGGGATGGGGTGGGGGTGGGGGGGAAGGGAAAGGGAAATATGCCTGATCTGAATTGGAAAATGATGTACGAAATGCACAAAGCATCAATAAAAATTAAATAATAATAAAAAAAAACCAAAGCCTTACTTCATTAATTTTCAATAGAATTAGCAATAAAGTCAATTTTATGTATTTTTATTGTTTTTATTTTTGGAGACTGGGTCTCACTACGGTAGCCTGGCTGGGTTTGAACTATGTAGACCAGACTGGCCTAGAATTCATAGAGATCTGTCTGTCTCTGCCTCCCAAGCGCTAGGACTAAAGGTGTGCATCATGAAGTTGATTTTAAATTTAACATCTTGCTATTTGCTTTCTATTCATCATATTGACTATATTTCACTTCATTCTTCTGTTGGATCCATTCTATAATTGCAAAATATCATACTTTTTATTCATTGATTTTTACATTCTGCTTACTTTGTTTTAACATAAACATCCTGTTTTCAATAAAAATTTTAATTTACTTATTTGTATCAGTATGGGCACACAGCTTCCTGTTTTATGGTTCATAACCATCATTATTTGTTTTATGGTACATCACTAGAATTATATCAGCTCTGGCCTGTGGTAGTTGTTCCAAACTAACTTCTGGGTTGTTTGTTTGTTTGTTTGTTTTGAGACAGGGTCTCCCCATAGCCCCAGCTAGCCTGGAACTCATTCTGTAGACCAGGCTGGCCTTGAACTCATAGAGATCTACCTGCTTCTGCCTTGTCTGCAACCATGCCTGGCTTAAAGATAGTTTGTTTTTTTTGTTTGTTTGTTTGTTTTTTAACAATTACATTTGACTGATGTCATCTATTTGCTCTCTTTAGAAATTATTCTTTTAAATTTTTTCTTTTTTTTCAAAGCTTTGTGCATTTCATACAAAATTTCCAATCAAATCTAGACCCATGCCCCCTTCCCTGCCCCCACCCCACCATAGCTCTTGCATTCTGCCAAACATGTTTTTCATCTTTTGCTCAGTTTCTCTCAAAATTCTCCATGCAGAAGTTTACTGTTTCCAGCCGAAGTTCACCATTTCAGTCAATTCTTTGACCCAGTCTTATTGTTGTTGTTGTTGTTCCTTCTAATATGCATCCCTCCAAAATATGCTTGCCACATATATCATAGGTTCTAGTATCTTCAGCTTATGAAGTACAATTTCTGGTTATACTTTCCTTTTGGATGTTTAAGGCCACACAGTTAATAAATATATTTATTTATGATTATACTTTCCTTTTGGATGTTTAAGGCCACACAGTTAGCCCGGATTAACCAAAGTTATTGTTTTCTCAAGGTCAGTTGAAGATTTGATCCTCAAGGGTTACTCAGGTTTTTTTTTTTTGGGGGGGGGGCTTCTGGCTCCTTTTGGCTTTTCATTTACCAGTTTCATCCACTTGAGGACAAAATCAGGTCTTGCTAGACCAGGCTTCCCTTTTTGAAGCATGAGCAGACTTTCCTTTTTACAGACTGGACACTGGCTGAAGTTCCATTAGTGGATCTCCAAAACCTCCCTGCACAGGAAGACTGGTGACTCACATTCGCAGGGTATTTCGAGAAGACAGTTCTTAGCTGTCATGGGGGTGCTGGGAATTGAACCCAGGTCCTATCCAAGAGCAGTTGGTGCTCTTAACCACTGAGCCATCTCTCCAGCCCCCCAAACTAACTTCTGTATATTTTATTGTCCATATTATTCTTTGAGCAATATTTTGCCCTCTGGTATTAACTTTGTCCAAGCTCATTTTGTATTTCTGAAAAATTTCAAGAAAAACAGGCAAAAATAATTAGATCTCCAAAGAGCACTGTTACTTTCATTGAGAAATAATATTTAAGAGCCAGGATCTGAGATTCTGTCATGTTCATTCTAAATCTAAAGTGATCTTCAGTATCCTAGGTTCAGTATCACATGTTGACCACATTTTGAAAGTATTTGAAAAAATGTTGACACTGAACATGAACAGATTCTTCTCTATGACATTAGCCCCTAAACAATACCAATTAGCAATTGCAATTGTTTCATGACACTTATTTTAATCACAAGCAATCTGGAAATATCTTAAAGAATACAAAAGGATATGCATGAAGTGTGGACAAATACAAAATTACTTTATATAAGAGACGAGAATCCACAGATTGGGGTATCCAAGAGGGCTCTGGTACCAACATCCCATGAATATGGAGAAAGGTCTGTATTTGCATTCATTTCCATATTTATCTGATACTTTCCCAATTTAACACTCTGGGAATCATTCTAACTCCATTTCCATATTCTCGAATCTCTTCTGCACAGAATTTTCTCTTGTCCTTGTTCTTTATTGGATGGCTGCCCCTGTGTCACGTTACCAGTCCCCCATCACTGGCCCTGTCTTTGTTCTCCACATCATCCTCCTCAACACACACCTAAGTAGTGCTCTTCATGGAGTCCTGCTTCTTACTCTCAGACCCTATTTCAGACCCAACAAGATGCCCTATGAATGTCACTGAGGGTTTTCTTTTAAATTATTGATATATCAATTAGTTCTTAAATCTCATTTGGTTATAACAGTTTTTTGTTGTTGTTTGAAATGTCTATGATCAAAGGTTATGACATTTCTATCTCTTTGCCCAGTATATATTTTCTTTCCTATAGGCATATGACATAATCCTAATAAAGAACAGGGGAAGAGTTAAATATCCTTTTTGTTGTTGTTGTTGTTGTTCTTTTTTGAGACAGGGTCTCCCTTTAGTCCCAGCTGGCCTGGAACTCACTATGTAGACCAGGCTGACCTTGAACTCATAGAGATCTGCTTGCCTCTGCCTCCCAGGTGCTGGGATTAAAGGCATGGGCTACCACGCCTGGCTTAACTATCCAATTTTTTAAAGTAGACAAGGGCTGCTATTTAGCACCAGCAGTGTTGCCTTGGCTATATGTGGGGGCAAATAATTTTTAGTCAAAACATGATACCTTGGGGCTAGAGAGATGACTCAGTGGTTATGAGCACTTGCTGTTCTTCTAGAGGACCTGGGTTACATTCCCAGTACCCACATGGCAGCTAAAAATCATCTGTAACTCCAGTTCCAGGGCATCCGATGCCCTTTTCTGACCTCTGTAGGCACTGCATGCTCATGGTGCACTCACATACACACAGACAAAACATTCATACATGTAAAATAAAAATAACAAATATACTTTTAAAAGATATGGAAAGGCTTTTTTTTATTTATTTCTGTATGTGTATCAATGTACTGTCTGCATGTAGGTCTGTGCACCCGTGTCGTGCAATGCCGCGGAGGTCAGAAGAGGGTGTCGGATTCCCCTGGAACTGGAGTTCTCCTGGAATTGGAGTTTCAGACGGTTCTTGGCCGCCATGTGGGTGCTGGGGATCGAACCCGGGTCCTCTGTAAGAGCGGTCGGCGCTCTTAACCGCTAGGCCATCTCTCCAGCCCCTGGAAAGGCTTTTTAAAGTACGACTACTGCTGACTCTGAGCACTTGATAGTGAGTTCTCCATGGACTGCTAAACAGCACTGGAGAATAATATGTGTGCATGTGCGCATGCATATGTCTGTCCAGAACCACGTGTTTTTCATTCTGGATGGTTAGCATGTGGGATTTGCCCTTTAGACTGCCTTGCAAGTCTAACTGAGCTGGAGCTAGGCTGGAGCTCTAATTAGCTCCAGCTAATATAGTTCGCCCAATTCCTAACCTCCCATGCTTCAGCTACCAAGAGACAGAGCAATTTCTTCTTTTTAGTGTTTGAACTAAAAGAGATTGAAGGCCCAATTTTAGATCATTTTAACTTAAATTTAGCTTCCCTAGCAATGCAGACACGAGAATCCAAGCATCATGAGAATATATAAGGCTGCATAGGATCTCTGTCTCCTAGGCCTCCTCCACTACCACTATCTTGTCAATGTTCAAGGGAGAATGGGGCAGAACTGTTGGGCCAAGCAGACCTTTGGAATCCCATTGCACCATTTTAGTTCTCAGCAAAACTGGCAGCTCTAATCCTCACCTCCCAGCACTCAGCCAGGCATTGGCCCCATGTAAGCTTGCTGCTGCAGTCTCTGCTTACCTATGAGGAATTCAACCCTCTGCCATTTACTTCACCCAGACATGCTTGTATACACTACTCTGTAATAGAGCCATTAAGGGGCACATTAATTGGATCTGGAATTTTCCTAACCTTTCCATGGGAGTAATTACTTTGTCAGTTTATATCCTAACCAAGAGAATCAATTTTAGGGAATGGAATCAAACTGGAGATTTCAATATATATCTAGACAATAAAAATAGAAGACTAAACAGATGAGAAAATTCATTAGAAAGGAGCAAGCTATAGCCAAGCAGCCTCCTAGAAGAATCTTCTGGAAGGATTATTTGAGATTCAGGATAACCCTAAAAAGGTTCTAGCGTCAGAGATGGAGGATAAATTGAAGGAGGGTTTAGGAAGTAAGCCTGATACTTGCCAGTTATTAGTAAAAGGCCTTTATTTTTTTTTTAATTTTTTATTTATTTTGGTATGTGTATGAATGTACTGTCTGTGTGCAGGTGTGTGCACTCGTGTCGTGCAATGCCGCGGAGGTCAGAAGAGGGTCTCGGATTCCCCTGGAACTGGAGTTCTCCTGGAATTGGAGTTTCAGACGGTTCTCGGCCGCCATGTGGGTGCTGGGGATCGAACCCGGGTCCTCTGAAAGAGCGGTCGGCGCTCTTAACCACTAGGCCATCTCTCCAGTCCCTAAAAGGCCTTTATTTACATTGACCAATTTTCTCTAGGCACATAGCCAGCTGTAAAGGCAAAAGACTCCAACAGTTCTATAAAGAGGATGCAGATATTTACACATGGGAGTAAAGCCTTCCTTTTTCTTTTCTTTTTTCTTTTTCTTTCTTTTTTGTTCTTTTTTTGGGGGGGTTGTTTGTTTGGAGAAAGGGTCTCCTTCCCTGTAGCCACAGTTGGCCTTGAATTCACAGAGATCCACCCACCTCTGCCTCCAAAGCACTGGAATCAAAGGTGTGGCCACCACACTAGCAAGCCTTCCTTTTGATACTCCGTGAGTAATCTCTGAAACATAAATACTGTATTTCCATCTTCCTATCATCTGTGGGCGACAGGTCTCACTATGGATAAAGAAATTCCGGGCAGCCTTTCTATCTGTCTCCTTCTTAAAAACCAACAGGAGGCCAGAGATGTTCAGGTGTTTGAGGAAAGGCTGGAATGCTAATGGAAGCTAGCAAAATAGCATCAAATCCAGAAGCAAAGAAATTTCAGAAATTCAAAGATACTTCAGATCTTCAGTTAGCATTTAGAAAAATCTTAGACACTTAATTCATATTATAACAAGGAATTGAAACAATCAGAAAGAATTCTTGGAAGTTAAAAATATAACTGCCAAAGAGAAAATGTCATGAAAAGTACACGAAACATCCCAAAGAACTCATTCAAACTATTGAACAACATCAAAAAGAGCATATACAGGAGGCTTTACATCCTAGTCCATAGCCAGTAGTAGGGCATTAATAAATTGAGTTGGCAGAAAACAGAGGACAGAAAATATTTGAGGAAAAAATACAATTTTCAGAGCTCTAGGAAGACACGAGTCTTGAAATAAAAAGAGCTTCCTATGAAATTCAAATGACTAAATTAGGCCAGACATAATGGTGCATACCTTTAATCCCAGCACACAGGAGGCACAGGCAGGCAGATCTACCAGTCTCTATGAGGTTTAGGCCAGCCTGGTCCACATAGGGAAGGCCAGATGACTACCAAGTGAGACCACATCTACAAACTTTTAAGCAACCTTGGGCATCTAAGTATATGAAAAAGGTATGTATATCAAATACTTAGTGATAATAAATCATAAAGAAATCTGTTTTAAAATTTTTGGTATATATGATGTAACATTTATTAAAAATACAAAAAAGGAATTTGCAAATTAATAATGTGGATGTGCTTACTTGTTTCTACATAAAGAATTAAAACATGCCTAAATAGTTGACACTACAAGAGAAAGTCCATTTTCAATATTTTTCAGTTGATATGGATTTGATTTGATAAGTTTCAATGCTGAGAATATTTCTTTGCATAAGTTAGTGGAAAATACAGGACCATTTCCGCTATTGTTGGAAAGTATTTCTTAATCTCTAGACAAAAGTTCCTTGAATAATTTTTATGAAACTCAAACAGCAATTTTATAATAAAAAATTGGAGCCCAGTACAATCTAAAGACATACTAATTTAATACTCACATGCTGAAGAATGACCGTGGGAACATATGAAAAGCCTTTATTTTTTACAGTTAAACCATATTATACTTATAAAAGAACAGAAAACTTTGCATATAAAATAAAACACTATGATTAATAAAAAACCCAAGCTGAGGTTTTTCAGGAGGTTCGTCAGCATGGCATGGCATGAGGCAATCATGCCCATGTAAAGTGTGCCTGCTGTGAGTTCACAGCCAAGGCTGCGGAGAAGTAGAGAGATGCAGCAGACAGCTCAGCTCCATTGCATATTCAATTTTGAGTTCATTTTTGGATATTTTTCTTTAAGAAGCTAACCTTTGCTCATATTTCCTAACCTCCCATATTTATTGTGCCTCTCATATGAGGTTATAACACAGTTTAGAAGACTGTGCTCTAGAGAATGACAGTTGCTGAATAAAAGAGGACTTCTCCAGGGGCAAGAACCAAGGAGGGAAATAAGATGACACATTAAATAATATAACTTCAAGAAAAATATAAGAAAAATCAGGGTTTCAGCTATTAGGATAGAAAGGTCATACGAAACAGAAAATGAAGTCAGTATGTTTTACTATGCAGTGAGCAATATTATTTTTTAATATTTTATTTATTATTTTTATTTTATGTGTATGAGTGTGTTACCTACATGTATATAAGTCAGATCCCTTGGAATTGGAGTACTGGGTTAGCTGCCATGTGGATGTTAGGAATCAAACCCAGGCCCTCTACAAGAACAGTCAGTGCTCCTAACATCTGAGCCATCTTGCCAGCCCAATGAACAATATTCTTAAAAGGATATTTAATGTAAATATAATTGTCAGCATTTAAAACCAATCACTAAGGGGTTGGGGAGCTTGCTCAGTGGGGAAAGTTCTTGCTACATAAGCATGAGGACCCAAGTTTGGATTTCCAGCATCTACTTAAAAGTCAGTCACATATGGCAGCTCATATTTGTAACATCAAAGCGAGGAAGGGAGACAGACAGATCCCTGAAACTCTCTGGTCAGCCAGTGAGAGAACTTGTCTCAAAAAAAAAAAAAAAATTGGACAGGGATGGAAGAAGATATCAGACATGGATCTCCAGCCTACACATATGCGCACATATGCGCACACATGTGCACACTTACCTACACACACATGTGCACATCCACATAAACACATATACAACACACATGCACATACACACATGAATCAATCATTAAGCAGAGATTTGACTTGGATTAGCTACCAGAGACTCAGGTGAGAAGATGGAGATGGGAACTGAGAAGTGAAAAAGGCAGCATTGCTCACAGCCTGGTCATAAAATGTAGGGAAGCAAGAGGCAGCACCCCAAGTCAAGGAAATGAGAAATACCATTTTAATCATATTAAAGTGATCAGTAAGAAAAGAGAGACATCAAAATTTTATAAAACTATTTGGAAGAATGAGTAAAAAGGAATTGTAAATGTAAATAAAGCCATCCTCTATTATAACGTTATTAATAGGTAATATCCAAAATTGATATTCAAACAGCATTATAAATTATAAAAAAATACATTATTTGCAGACATGGAATCAATTAGTAGAAGAGTTAATTAGAGTCAGTTTCCTCATTTGGAATAAGACTATTATATTTCATTAAAAATCTTTTACAATGATTTGATTCACTTAATTGAGTTAAATATATTACAAATCTTAATACATTTATAATTTTAAAATTCAGCAAATTTGGATTTGCTGAAAAAAAGACCATAGATAATAGTTACTTAAGATTGTTTGAATTTATTTTACTACTATGTAAAAATTGTGGCATTTTCCATATTTAGTCACTCCCGACAAAACCTTCTGTCCATATATTTTAACTTTGTATTTTCCAATGAAGATGTTTTTATACAGGTCCCAAATATTTCTGATCAATCGTATATTCTCTATTTTGATTGTTTTTGGTTGAAGAGCCTTTGTCTATGGGGTACGTGCACGTGAGTGCAGGTGGCTTTTTAGACGAACGGCATCAGATCCCTGAAGCTGGTGTTACAGACCCCTGTGAGCTGCTTCATGTGGGCGCTGTGAACTGAACTCTGGTCCTCTGGAAGAGTACTTAGACTTCTCTCCAGACCTTTGCCTTGTTATATTTGAAATGAGGCATTGCTGGCCAAAGAAATGTTTAAGCAGAAAGACTTTTCCCAATAAAATAAAAAAATAGAAAACTGAAAACAGAGAAGTCAAAGCGTGCTAACCTCATCAATAGGTTAATCCACTGGCAAATTCAAAGTGTAACTGGCCATTCAGAGGTGGCGCCTACTTGGAGGAAACAGATCACTTAGGGCATGACTCAGAAGCTATATATTATATATGCCCCCACCCAATGCTTTCATCTGAGCTGAGGCAAGCAGCCTTGCTCTGCTGCCCCTTCACACCATGATGTGCTGCCTCAGGAACAACAGAACCACCCGACTGTGGACTAAAACCTCTGGAACTACGAGAAGAAATAATTCCTTTTCTCTTTTTCAATAGTTTTTCTCAGGTATTTTGTCACAGTGAGAGAAAATGACTACAAGAAAAGTTTAACTGGGCCCTTCTAAGAAATAGGTCCAAATGTTAATTCTTGTCTGAGAAATCTGAAACAGAGACAGATAGGTACTAAAGAGGAAAATACAGCTATGCATGTAATGCAGGAGGTGCTATAAGTATCACTCAGATATAGAGAGCTGGAGCCAGGTCACCAGAGAACCACACCAAATCTCTTCTGCCCTCCTTACTCCTCCTATCTCTCACCTTGCCCCCTCTCACATACTTTTCCCAGCATTTAAGTTGAAGACTTAATAGAGAAAAAAGTCATCTGTTCCTCCCTTCCCTAGCTTTTGTCAACATGAGGTAAGTGGCCTTCCTAGGCTTCCTAGAGCAGGGGCAGCTGAAATTTTGCTGAAATCTTTGAAATTGCTCTCACGAACAAATTGAGACTGTTTTCCTAATATACCCAGAAAAAATAAGAAATTACAAGTTTTCATCCTGCTTGCAAGAATCAATTAAATGGATTAAATAAAATTATTTAAAATAAATTTAAAAAGCCATTGGGAAATCAAGTTTATTTTAGACTTAATACTCCCCAAATCCTGATCATTCATTGTACTTGTCATACTCTCATTCTAGGACTTTCTTAAGATGTGCACAGCCGGGGCTGGAGAGATGGCCTAGCGGTTAGGAGCGCCGACGCTCTTGCAGAGGACCCAGGTTCGATCCCCAGCACCCACATGGCGGCTGAGAACCGTCTGAAACTCCAATTCCAGGAGAACTCCAGTTCCAGGGGAATCCGACACCCTCTTCTGACCTCCGCGGCATTGCACGACACGGGTGCACAAACTTGCATGCAGACAGTACATTCATACATATACATAAATAAAAAATTAATTAAAAAATTAAAAAAAATAAACTTAAAAAAAAAAAAGATGTGCACAGCCTTTTTCCTCTACTCTTGCAACTTGCCTACACCATCTTCTCCAAATCCCAGTTGCTTTCAGGATGGCTGCACCGCAGCTACAGTAATCATGTCTACAGACAAGAATGGACACTTGAGTGTCCAGGATGCCAGACCCTCACCCCTTGACCATTTCTCCAGACTGAGAAATGACTTCCATGTTTCCATTCCCATCTTCCAGAGCTGAGATGTGATCTGGTCTGCAGCAAAGAAAGGCTCTCACTCCTTTATAGCAACTGAGTCTGCCTCTCAGAACAATACACCAAGCATGGAACACTGAAAAGCAGCTATGGATATTAGGCATAAAAATCAGAGGCACAGAATATAAAACATATTTCAATCTGAAGTCATCTAGCAAGAGATGCACAGGTGCCTCTGTCTCCAAAACTTCCTGTGGTTCCCGGAATGCCCAAACTTCAAGTCTTATGGCACTTCTGAGGAGCTGACTCTATCCGAAGGATCTGGTAGGTGGACTTGATTCCCTTCTTTGTAGACTCAGGTATGTGTGCGTTTCTTAATAGGTCTAGGATTGAGCATAGGGAATAGACCTTCCACTCTGGAATCTGAAGCCATTTTTGATGAACAATTAATTACCTAGCCTTTGGGATCTAATTACTAAATAACATGGAGTTGGGAGAAGGCTGCATGATAACTTCCAGAGCCTTCACACCCCTCATCTTTATGAATTGGCAAGCCTCACTTAGAGGACAGGACATTTGAAAACTGCTTAGTACCTCACAGATGTTGGCTATGTTTTCAGTTTCCATTTTGCTGAAATATACCAGTGGACAGATACTCAAAAGAAAATCATCAAGCAAGATAATACATATTTGCAAGTTCCTCCATGAACTTCATAATTCCTGTCTTATTTTCCATCTAGGTAATATATATTACCACATATTCCAATAAAACTCAGTTGACATGATCCTGCCTCTGGAATAAAGGAGACCTCTTCATGCTGCGTAGCTTTGTGAACCAAGCCTAGCAGTCTAGACCTAGCATCCCGCCATATCTAAGGTCATCCTCTCTTCCTATGAGGATTCTTCCACCTCCAACAAGTTGTCTTGGGCCTAGTGACTGACAGTTTCACCATGCAAGCTGTCATAGTCATTAATTACTCTTCTTGCCTGTCTTCTACTCTGACCGTCTCTCCTACGTGCACAACAGTGATTCCTACAGACTATGGGAAATCCTGTGTTGTAGCAGATTTATGCCAGCAGTACTGTCTTTCCACCCTGCCAAAGTGACTAATGTCCTACTTCACTTATGATTAATATATTTTGGGACCAGCCTGGTTTAAAACCAAATGGAACTGCTTTTTGACACTTTACAAATAGTTTTTTTTTTTTTTTTTTTTTTTTTTTTTTTTTTTTTTTTTTTTTTTTGGTCTTTTCAAGACAGGATCTCCCTGTAGTCCCAGCTATCCTGGAACTCACTCTGTAGACCAGGCTGGCCTTGAACTCACAAAGATCCGCCTGCCTCTGCCTCTGCCTCCCGAGTGCTAGGATTAAAGGCGTGCACCACCATACCCAGCCTCAAATAGTTCTTAATAACAAGAGTGGATAATTAGAATGAGGACTGTCTAGAGGCTAGAAACTACCAAGACACAAAGTCATACCTGATGACCTTAGAGTGAAGTGAAAGTGACAGGGAAAGCAGAGATGATCTTACAATAAAACGTAGAGATTAAGTTGAGAAAAAAAAAAAAGCAAACAAACAAAACCACAGGACTTGAGACAGGAGAGGAAAAACAATAGTGGAGCTACAATAGTAACTCGCTCAGAAGATGACAAGAGCTTTCATAAGACAAGGGCAGTAGGAATGTGAACGGGGATGGCTCTGTAAAACACTGGAAAGAATTGTTAGGACTTGGGAGTCTAATAAGTCACAGGGATAAGGAAGAGAGAAAACCAGGGTAAAGTCTATATTTTGCTTTGAGTAGTAACTTGGGAGTAGTGATGTCCAAATATATGACTCAAGGGAATTCAGTGACTGGGCTCTGACAGGCATTTGCTGAGTTTGAGGAGCCTATAAAGAGTAGTGTTCAGTGCATGAATGAGTACAGATACCACAGAGACAATTGGCTGAGGTAGACATTTTAAAGTAATCACAAATGTGGATAAAGTCACTGAACACACTGGTGAAATGGAGAATAGAATCTGCAGGGTTGGAATATAAACCAACATACCAAAGTATATGGAAAGAAAATCAAGAATAGTATTACAAAGCCAAAGAGGAAGAAAATAGAGGGGAAGTATATAATAAATGCTGTGGAGATCAACTAAAATAATGTCTATTCTTCTGACAGTAGAGAGTTCATTAGCTAACCACTAGGAATTATCAGCAGAATGCTGCAGGAGGAACTCAAGTTGCCATGAATATAACAGACAGTGAATCTTGGAAACTAAATGTGAAATTATAGCTATAAGACCCACACACTCACACGTACATGTCTACACATGTATGCATGAGTCCAACACATATACAGTTTATGTATACATATATACACATATTATATACACATATAATTACAGAAATGTTGGACTGAAGGATCTCACTACCAAAATATCTCAAGAATGCTTATGCCATGTTCTAAAGGGGAAATGCATTTTGGATGAGTCCGGTGCCTCCATTTCTTAATTTATAAAACAAAAGTTTTACATGTTAAACTATTAAAGGTGATTGGAAAAAATTTAATAAAATCATGTGTAGAGAAATGCTTAGCACAGTACTTAGAAAATAGTAAGCACTCAGTCAACCATAGCCATGGTCGTTTATAAAGTTGCTTTATATGGAATATAATGGTTAGGTCTGGAAAGAGGACTGCCTCTTAGACAGGAGAGAATATCTATCAATGCACATAAAGGAGCATAACAAATTAACACCACAACCCCATTTTCCTTCCAAAATTTAGTTTGGATCAGAAAAATCACTAAGGACTCTGTAATGTGCCAGCTGGGCATGGTGGTGTACAGCTTTAATCCTAGCACTTGGAAGGCAGAGGCAGGCAGATCTCTGTGACTTCAAGGCCAGTCTGGTCTACAGAGTAAGTTCCAAGACACCTGGAGTTACAGGGAGACCCTGTCTCAAGAAAACCAAAAAAAAAAAAAAAAAAAAAAGTCATGTGCTATTTTCTCAGTGATACATTGGTAGATATTTTAATGTCAAATATGTTTATTCACACAGATATATATTCCTGAACCCTACAGATATGTAGGGTTCCTCACTTATTGCTGGCACACTGCTAGAAGTTTCTGACTGGGAGTAAATTGCTACTTTTTAGGTCTGAACCAAATAACAAGTTTACTATAAGTGTCTACATCTTCTAATTATTTTAAGTTCAGACTGACTGCTCCATTTATTTTTGTTAATTAACCAAAAGAGCTTTGATGTATAAGATATGTAAAAATATAAAATACCTTTACAGGTTAGTCCAACAAAATTTTAAGTTTGCAGTCATCTTTGGTCTAAGCAATAATGAATGTGTATTTTATAAACAGTGCTGCTCAAAATAATTACAGCTTCAATTTCACTAGTTGATGTTTTATTTCTGTATTGTAACCAGTAAGAAGACATTCTAAATCTGAGATGCTTGAGGTTCTTCTGCCTTTTCCTTAAATTATGTTAATGAAAATCGTCTTCCAATTTTATAACTTGTCATTGGTTATGTGCCCCAGTTAGACTTAGTAAGCTCCATTTCCAACCCAGATGACTCAGTAACACTGGAATCATGATGAAAATGGTCTGAACCCACAAAAAGTAGCTTTTGGTGACACCAACTATTTTCATCCAAACCAACTTGAGGCATCTTCTCTTCTACTCTTGACATTCATTACTCTTTCAATTGCAAATGAGAGCTCTGTTTTCTGTTTACCTGTTTAATGAAGATCCTGAAATACTATCCATTTAAATAAAACTATAAATACATCTAACTTATAATTTATTCCAATTTCTCCTTAGGATTTCTAAACTCATTTATTCAGTCAAAAATATTTACTAACTGCCTCCTGTTGTGGGCAAGACAAACTTTGGGTTATCTGTGCACAGAAATGCCATGATGTATAAGTTGCACCTGAAAGAGATGATAGTTTAGTGTTACCCAAGAGCAACCAACTCTCAGAAGTGCTGCCAGATTCGACTCCTTTGAGCATTTATTCTCATATACTCTTACCTAATCATCTTGTTTAAGCTAAATCATTTTCTTCAGGCACACTTAATATTAACTATATCACCTGTAGAGAAATAGTGTAATTATTTTTTTTCCTGAGACTAGGCTATAAAAGTGAAAGTATATGTATTAAAAAGTACCCTAAACAGTAAATAAATATAAGGCAATATTTACAAAATAGTCACAAATAGATTCTAGAAAATTTACTCACAAATCTACATTTGTGAATGCATTAAATGCATTTAATTGAAAACATAAGTTTTTTTTAAAACACAAAATCTATAAACACTGATTATAAAAGAATTTCTAAAAAGGCTTTCTTGTAGAATTTCCAAAGGATGAGATGGAATTCTATAGAATGATAATCTAACCTTCTTAGACAGAAACCAGCTAGACAGAGCAATCTAAAACTAAAAATAATACATGGGTATTTATTTACATTACTTATTTTGAATATTTTTACTACATAGTCCAGGCTGATCTTGAATTCATGATGCTCCTGCCTCTACCTCTAGAGTGCTACAATTACCTACCTAAAACAAAAATATTTGACAATATAAGACAATATTTGAATGAAATAACAGCATAATTGAAAAGTCAAGTTGGCATCTTAATTTTCCTATAATGGTGTCCATTTTTTAAAAGCTGTGTTTAGGGTCTAGTACTTTTGTAATTTTAGCAAGATCCCATGTAAGGACACAAATATTGTGGCAAATTTCTTTGAAAAATATCTCCATGTTATCTCTTTTCAGTATAATAGTAAAATTTTAGCTTAAACTAATTTTATTTCACCCTAAATAACTCATTCACAGTATGACATGTAAAAAAATGACAATTATGTGCATTTTTCTCATTTTTTTAATCTATTTTTAAAAATATTTAGGCAATAACATACAAATACTTTATCCTTTTTATAAATTCTTTTTCTTCTCTACACTGTGTATTATGGTTTTAAATTTGGCAGTTTTAATTTAGGATTCCATCCCAAAGAGTCATTTACAGTGGGGCAGAGGGTAGATTTGCCCTAGTGGACAGTCTGTAATTCTTTAGTAAGTTGGCTCAAGTAACATTTTTTCCCAAAGACTTTTTTGGTCATTCCTGTAGTAGTAGAGGAAAGAAAGAGAGAAAGAGAAAGAAAGAGAAGGAAAGAGAGAGAGAGAGAGAGAGAGAGAAAGAGGAAATGTAGGAATGAAACTTTGCCTAGCTTGAGGCAAGAACTAGTAAGACCTGTCCCACAAAACCTCCAAGAGTTATCTGATATCTCTGTGGGTGTTCAGTTGTCTCTGTTAGTTATCTGTAGCTCCCGAAGGTCCCGGATATTACAGTGTTTTCTTGCCTCGCCTATCTCTGCAAAGTTCCAGAACCAGATGGCCCCTTCCCTTGAAGTATTGAACAAAATGTTGCACCTCTAGTTTACCAGTTGCACAAACAGGAGCTCTGCAGTCCCTCCCCCCCAAGAGCCACGGTGGCTCATCCCTCCCTTCCGCCTGCCCCCACCCCCATTTCCTTGCCCAGAGCACAGTAACCTTTGGTATATAAACACACTGCAGTCATGAATGAAGAGAGAGAGTTTTATCTCCCGGGCTTTCTCTTAGTCTGTGTCTGTCTTTCTTTTCTGAAGGGTAACTTCCCGGAGGTCCCCTCCCCCCTCCTTGCCAGAGCTAAGCCTAGAGACTGTTGGCCTGCAGGCAGGAGACAGCCTTGAAGCTCGCAGTCCTGTGGAACTGTCAAGCCTGGTTCAAGAAGGGAAGAAGAGCCGGGCGTGGTGGCGCACGCCTTTAATCCTAGCACTTGGGAGGCAGAGGCAGGCGGATCTTTGTGAGTTCAAGGCCAGCCTGGTCTACAGAGAGAGTTCCAGGACAGCTGGGGCTACAGGGAGACCCTGTCTCGAAAAGAGCAAACAAAAAAAAAAAAAAAAAAAGAAGGGAAGAAGATTATGTGGATTGCGGCCATGCATGACTAAAGGACCATCAGATGATTAGTAAACTCCAACAGAGAAAGAGAAAGAGAAAGAGAAAGAGAAAGAGAGAGAGAGAGAGAGAGAGAGAGAGAGAGAGAGAGAGAGAAAGAGAAAGAGAAACGGGGAGAGGGAGAACATGTATACACACCTACATATATATGCTTTGTGGCTATAATTGTCTTTTGTAAGTGACTGTGGTATTGTTTTAATGACACTATTTTTTTTTGTAAAGAATGAAGAATATATTCTTGCATTTGGCTCTCTCAACCTAAAAAGATATGCTTTACTTAAAGCTAATTTACCTACAATTGGCTGAGAAATATTCAAATGAAATTTTACTTAACATTAACTTTTAAGAAGTTATAAAGTAAATAATTTCAGAACATATATTTTCTAGTACATTATTATTCAACAGAACAATTATGAAACATTACAGTATTTCATTTGTATATTAATGTAAACAATTAAATACTGACATTTTCAAATCAATCTGCCTGCAAACACAAACTCTAAAGCATGAACATTTTTGTATAACTTCCACTTTAATATACTAAAATATTCAAGAACTCTTAATTTCACATTAAATGAAAAAATTAATTTTTAACAAAATTTTATTCGAAGTATTAGGAAAACCATATTCAAAACATAGAAATTGTCAGCTGTAACAATGCTGCATAGATAGCAGTACACAAGTTCCCTGATGCTGTGACTTCTTACTAAATGAAACCTCAGTTTTCAAGTCAACAGTAGAAAATGGCAGAGGCATTCAATACCTCTTCTCTCTGGGGCTGAGAAAATGGCTTCAATGGTGAGAAGTCACATCACTTGAACAAGGATTAGATTAATCTCCTAATTTAATTACAGTCCCCTCTTTCCAATATGAACATCTAGAATGTAAAGATAATTGGATGAGAATATGAAGTAAATTACCTCAGAAGATATCCTGATCAGTGCCTGCTCTTCTCTGACAAACACTGAATTAAAATTTAAAAATTACAACCATGCCATCATGCTAACCTGAAACTGCCAACATGAATCCATAATACAACACAGGTGCACAAGAAAGTGATCTGTTTCCTAGTCTTTGACCTTTAGTAGAAAAAAAGTTACAAATGGGGATTTAAAAAATAATTTTCACAGCACAGAGATTAAATCTTTTCTCAGTCCTTAGACTGAAGTGGTCAATAAGAACCTGCTAAATGTCTTTTCTAAGAGGCCTTTTTGAAAAGAAAGGCAATGTATTTGGAAAGAATCTGCAGCTAGAAATATGACTTATTAAGAAAACAGTAAGTTACCCTGAGAAAGACTGACAATTACCAGTGCTTTCAGAGTCCCTCACCATGCCAATGTGAGAAGGAATAACGTGCAGGCTACACCCACTTATAGTTACCTCCATAACCATGTTTTCGTTGTAAATGCAGTTTGGGCTCCTCTGCTATACTGGTAATAGGACACACCAAGCCACTTGAATATTTTCAGGTAAAGGAAGCTTTGTTTCCATTATGAGCCTCTTCCATTTCCAAGAGTTTATACTTCTGCAAATAATCTTAAAGTTGAACCTATTATTCACATAAAAGAATCTTCTGTTAAGTAAACTGGTAGTTTTCTTAAAATAGTAAACAAATGTGTCAAATGATAGTCTATATTCTCTAAGGTCTGCCTAAAATATCAGACAGTATTTTTTTTTTACTTAATATATTTTATTTTTATTATTTTTATTTTGTGTGTATGAATGTATTGCCTGCATGCATGTAAGTGCACTCGTGTTGTGCAATGCCCAAGGAGGTTGGAAGAGGATGTAAAATCCCTAGAAACTGCAGTTATAGACAGTTGTTGGGTGTCATGTTGCTGGGAATCAAACTCTGGTCCTCTGCAAGAACAGTAAGTGCTCTGAACTGCTGCTGAGCCATCTCTCGAGCCTGCATCAGTAATATTTATTGGCATTGAAGAGCATAGTTGTCATTTTCTTTTTAACCAGGCACATGGAAACATTGCTGAAAGTGTGCTGCTATTTTTAACATCCCTTATAGATTTACAGTCAGAACCTGTGACTCTCTCTATACTTTTAGTATAAAAACCATGCTTATTCCCAATACCTTACATATCCCATAATTACTTAAGAAAACACCGTAAGAGCAGCTACAAAAGTAGCAAGATAGTTTCCACAAATAAAAATACAGCATACAAAAGATGGCAAGTTAGTGATAAATGGTAATATGAACTTTCAATAACATCCCTCGTTGGTGTCCAGATTAAGATTTGACAAGTTTAAAGCCTTGTCCTGTGTCCAACACGGTAGGAAGAAACCAACTCATTTTTAATCTCTTCAAGCACCGAAAACAAGCTTTGCAGATCCAAAAAAGGTTCAGACCACATAACCAGTTTGCCAAATGCACTAATGGATATGTAATACGAGGAAAATGTAACATCCAGTGCTTGGCCACATCACTTCCTGTCGGCAAGTGCAGAGTGTAGTCACTCCACCGTTTTGACACGCCATACACGGCTTTCACAGGGCGTCCCTTTTCAGTCCAGCAGATGCTGTTACTGGAGTTGCAGTTGTACTCTACCCAGTCACGTGTGAAGTCACCCAGCTGGGGTGCGTCAGCTTCTTCAATGTCTACTGTCTTTGCCAGCTCTGCTCCCTGAACTGCGATATACTGGTCATTAATCTTTCTCACTTCCTTTACCCATGGGGTTGAATTCTCACAGTCTAATACAATAATAAGCCGGGAACAGAAAGAACAATTCTTTTCTCTCCACCATTCTAAAAGTGTATCAAGGCGTAGTATGTCTCCACCTGTGGACAAGAAAAAATTCAATACAGTGATAATTTCTAAAGTCTCTTGCTTGAATATGCAAACAACAGATGACAGTGAAGGATACTTTCAGTGCCTTTTCAGAAGGTATTTTAAAAACCACTTTCACTTTCAGTTTTAGGTTTAAAAAATTATCCCTATATAACTTACATTAAAATATACTGATAATGAAGAAAATTGGTGTGTGCGCATGTGCATGTGTGTTTGCGCGTGTTTGTGCATGTGTGTGCGTGTGTGTGTGTGTTCTTTGATATACATAGGGTTGTATCCAGATAAGGTCATTCTAAGTTGAAAATATTTTAAGTTGAAAATGTATTTAATATTTAATATACCTCACCTACCAAATATCACGGCGCGACAACACAGTACACAGCAAACTCGCACGCTAGTTGACTACTTTTGTGGATGTGGCTGGCTGGGATCTGCAGCTGGCTGACACTGCCCAGCATCACAACATTATCTCACTGTACATTACTAGCCTGGCAAAGGATCAAAACCTTTTAACTCCAACTAGGTTTTGTACCACTGTAAAACTGAAAATTCATTAAGTTTCACTGATGTAAATTAGAGACTGTCTGAACTTAGCAAATGAAAATTTAAATCATACAGAAAAGCAAATGTTCTAGTGTTCTGTATGGGGTAGCAAGTGAAATCGTACAGAAAAGCAAATGTTCTAGTGTTCTGTATGGGGTAGCAAGTGAAATCGTACAGAAAAGCAAATGTTCTAGTGTTCTGTAGAGGGTAGCAAGTGAAATCGTACAGAAAAGCAAATGTTCTAGTGTTCTGTAGAGGGTAGCAAGTGAAATCGTACAGAAAAGCAAATGTTCTAGTGTTCTGTAGAGGGTAGCAAGTGAAATCGTACAGAAAAGCAAATGTTCTAGTGTTCTGTAGAGGGTAGCAAGTGAAATCGTACAGAAAAGCAAATGTTCTAGTGTTCTGTAGAGGGTAGCAAGTGAAATCGTACAGAAAAGCAAATGTTCTAGTGTTCTGTAGAGGGTAGCAAGTGAAATCGTACAGAAAAGCAAATGTTCTAGTGTTCTGTAGAGGGTAGCAAGTGAAATCGTACAGAAAAGCAAATGTTCTAGTGTTCTGTAGAGGGTAGCAAGTGAAATCGTACAGAAAAGCAAATGTTCTAGTGTTCTGTAGAGGGTAGCAAGTGAAATCGTACAGAAAAGCAAATGTTCTAGTGTTCTGTAGAGGGTAGCAAGTGAAATCGTACAGAAAAGCAAATGTTCTAGTGTTCTGTAGAGGGTAGCAAGTGAAATCGTACAGAAAAGCAAATGTTCTAGTGTTCTGTAGAGGGTAGCAAGTGAAATCGTACAGAAAAGCAAATGTTCTAGTGTTCTGTATGGGGTAGCAAGTGAAAGCTTGAGACAAATGCACCCTGGCACCTGGCAGTCATGACCTGAAAGCGAGGAGCTGATGTACATTTTTACATAGCTGGAAAAAAAAAGTTTGTGAAACATAAAAATTTTTAATTCAAATTTCGTAATTATTTCCATAAATAATATTCATAAATAAAACTACATTTATTCAGCCATGTTCTGTCTCTGGCTGTTTTCATATATAGTTACAATGCCAACAAGGCTCCTAAAAGCTCAAAATGTATAAGGTTCAAAATATTTTTCTAATCCTGTTTTACATGATGGGGGCGGGAGTGAGAAAAAAAATCAGTGTTTCTGTATCTTTATGAGTAGTTGGCTACTAAACAAAAAACAAAACACAACAACCCCCACTGAACCAACAACATTCTTCCTGTATTTATATTTAAATCAGTGTTATACCTGAAAAACCTCAAAGGATTAGAGAAAAACCCAGAAAAGTCTAAAGCAAACACATTTCTAACCTAGAAAACTGTGTTAGAACTGGTAAGTCTAATGTCTTGCTCGCTGTGGACTTTTGGGGCACTGATTTCTAATACAGAATACAGACATTATTTGTTTTGATAACTAAGGGTTTTTTCCTTATTTAGAGAAGTCCTCATTAGTTTCTATGATTTCATCTACACATATACACCCACATGTAAAAACCTTACATATTTAATATAAGCCATTACCCTCATACGAACAGGAAAAAAAAAAAACTAAGTTTAGCAATTCTAAACTAATATGGTTATTAATTTCTATACAATGCCAATTCTACATAGTAACTGGCCCTATACAGAAACAGTCTGTTAACTCCTGTTGTGCATCACTGAAAAATCAACCTTTCTATTACTTGGGTGCCTACTAAATGAAAACAACCAGGCATACAACTTTTTCCCCAAAGTTGACAGCACAATTTAAGTATCCAAAAATTCAAATTATATATAGACCAATAGCAGAAATATTTCAAGAGTCACAATTTTTCCAGATTCTGCAGTCATATCTGAACAAAAGTATAGAGAGATCCAAAACACAGAACACACTACAAACAGAAAGAGAAAGAGGAAGGGGGGCTGGAGAGATGGCCTAGTGGTTAAGAGCGCCGACTGCTCTTGCAGAGGACCCGGGTTCGATCCCCAGCACCCACATGGCAGCTAAGAACTGTCTGTAACTCCAATTCCAGGAGAACTCCAGTTCCAGGGGAATCTGACACCCTCTTCTGACCTCCTCGGCATTGCACAACACGGGTGCACAGACCTACATGCAGACAGTACATTCATACACATACAAAAATAAATAAAATTAAAAAAAAAAAAAGAAATAAGAAACCTTTGGGAAAAAAAAGAAAGAGGAAGGAAGGACTGATAGAGGGAAGGGAGAAAGGGAGGGAGGTGAGGAAGGTAGGAGGGAGTGTTAAAAAATAACTAGATAAATTCTGTTCCTGTTGTGATACCTGGCTTCTCAAACATCACGCATGATACTGTGGAGTAGCAGTGCCACTCAAAGCAGCCGTGATGAAGCAGGGTCTCTACTACATATACAGAGCAAGTATAAGGTACCTTACACTCACAGCAGAGCTGTGAGACATTTCTTTCTGATATCTATAATAATACAGGCATTGCTCCTTTTGCCCAGGACTACTTGCATACTCAAAGTCTTCTGTGTTTCCATATTTCAGGATTGTTCCTTCTAATTTGTGAGGAATTTCCTTGGTATTTCAATGGGGATTGCACTGAATCTATACATCACTTTCTGAGTATCCCACTCTAACACATCTAGTCTCCCAACCCATAAACATTGGAGGCCTTCCTATTTCAGTGTCTTCAATTTCTTTCTTCCCCATTTTCTAATTTTCATTGTATAAGTCTTTCCCCCATTGGGTAGGCTTACTCCTAGATTTTTGTTTTTTGAGTCTGTTCTGAGTGTCACTGCTTTCCCGATTGAATTCATTAGTAATATAAAGGCAACTCTTTGTCTGTTGACCTGTATCCTGCTACAATGCTGAACAAATTATTCTAAAAGTTTTTTGGTGGAGTGTTTAGGGGTTTCTAATCATAGAAAACATCACCTGCTGTCTAAGACAATATAAAATCCGAAACACAGAAACAGAAAAAAAAAATGACAGTATAATCTTAGAGAATCTTTTTTTTGGTCTTTTTGAGACAGGGTCTCCCTGTAGCTCCAGCTGCCCTGGAACTCCGTGGACCAGGCTGGCCTTGAACTCACAAAGATCTGCCTGCCTCTGTCTCCCAAGTGCTAGAATTAAAGGTGTGCACCACCACATCTGGCATCTTAGAGAATTTTATAATAAAACATAAAATATTATGACAAAGTCTCTATATTATTAAGAGGACAAGCATGTCAAAGAAGCTCAATCTCAAAAATTATAGCGGGAGGTACTGCTGGATAGGTGGAAATGTATTGCCTTTCCCAACAGAAAAATAAGTCTCTGTATTTCTAAGACTTTTGCATGGAGCAAATGTAAGTTTTAAATTTTTATTTATCTTTTTATTATTTTTTATGTGTATGTAGGTTGGTCCACTCATGTCATGCAATGCTGCGGAGGTCAGAAGAGGGCATCGGATTCCCCTGGAACTGGAGTTAAAGATGGTTCTTAGCCACCACATGGGTACTGGGAATCGAACCCAAGTCCTCTGCAAGAGAAGTTGGTGCTCTTAACCGCTGAGCCATCTCTCCAGCCCCCATAAGTTTTATAATTAGAAAGAGCTTTAATATCCAAGAATCTACTAGCAAAAAAATTCAACAACCCAATTTCAGAATAACTGTTTCTAAGCCAGACATGATGGTGCAGTCCTTTAATCCTAGCACTTGGGAGGCAGAGGCAGGCAGATCTCTGTGAGTTCAAGAGTTCAAAGCCAGCCCAGTCTACTTAGTGAGTTCCAGGCCAGCTGGGGCTACAGGGAGACCCTGTCTCAAAAAGACCAAAAAAAGAACAAAACTGTTTCTACCAAGAGCAACCATCCTCTTCGCTAAATAATGAAATAGGTAAGAATTTCTTTTATAATTTGAGACTCTGCTGATAATGTGGCTTCAGAAGTTATGCTGTCTCACATTATTTATGCATATAGTTAATTTATTCAACAGCTTGTTTGAGAAATGTGGAAAACGTAGACTGTGTCTTATGCACTACTTGGACACCCATATACATGGTTCAAGGCACTATTTCAATACATGGTCTTCATGCACTATTAATTCCTGGAGAAGAGGTCAACTTTTCACAAGTACCAGATCTATGAAATTTCTCTAGACAGAGGATGCAATGGATGATCAGCAGCAACACAAATTCCACCTCTACAGAGAATCTCTGCTGAGCTCCAAAGCCAAGCTATTTTAATGTTCTCCAGGACACTGTACTTTTGTTCTTCTTCCATATCGACAGACTTACAGCAGCAATAAAGACTTTTAAATTATTTATCTTCCTTGTTTAGTATTGTTCTGCTTTCTTGTAGGTTCAGTGATGCACTTGGCTTTTGGCCCAGATGCAAAGTACTTAACATTCATCTTTGATGACAGCCATCTGATGCATTTGAAATAACTGAGACTGATTTTTAAAGGCTCTGTTTATTTGTAACAAACTGCTTATAAATTATATACATTTTTTTCATTTCTTTCCTGTCTCTCTTCTAATTATCATAATTGCTTTTTACCCTAAAGCAAAGAGGCAAAAATATCAGGTTAAATATGAAAACTCCCAAAATATAAGATGACCACATGATCTAAGAATCAGTGTGTGTTAAAGTAAGGAAGAAAAGGCAAATTGAGATGCTCTTTCCCAAAGTAACATTTAATTCTGGACTTGATATTAATTTGTTAACCCAAGTAAAATCCAGTCTGTTGGCTTCCTCAGTGTGGTGAGGTTCCAGCCTCCCAGGTCACCACCCTCGCAGCCCTAGGTATAGCAGTGGTGCCCAGCCATGGCTCAACTGCCAGGGACGAAAGGAGGGAAATGGAAGGGAGTTGAGTGGTCCCTGAGATGGTGATAAACCTGAAACTGAAGACAAAGACCTGGGAGTTAGTTGCCTAGTGAGCAAAACTCATTTATTGCAGGGGTTTAAGCACTTACATACTTTTTTTTGGGCTCTTTGACCAGGAGGTGGATGGGACAAAGGAGAAGCGTATGTGTGTTCTGCAATGGCTAAGTTTTATAGCAAGAAAATCACCATAACCCCTGAGATAAGCTTATGGCTTGCACCACTTGCCTCCAGAGGACAGGGTGGACATGCCTCAGGAGGGATAACACTTGGGAATGGTACTCTTCAAGCTACACTCCCCTGGGTTGGGCTGCAGATGCCTGATGTCTGATATGACCAGGGAGCAGCTCTCGCCTGCCAGCCTGCTAGGTTTTGGGGGAGAAATCTACTAGAAGGTTATCAGGAAAAGAAGCCATCTCTCTTATACTCAGCCATTAGGGAGTCATCTGGCCCCACACCATACTTCCTGGAACCCAGAAAGATAATTATTAATGAATCACCAAAGCTTAAAGTGCATCACTTGATGTGAGGAACAAATTTGAACATTTTCCCCAGAGCAGGTTTGCTCAATTCAATTTCAAGGCTGAATCTGTGTAGGAAGGCTTATGGAGGGCAGGCCTGGGAACACTGATTGAAAAGAGTGCTTGCATCCTTGGCCCAACCTGAGCTGATTCAGGTGCCACAGCCAGCGTGGAACGATATATCTGCAGGAGGAGGGAGGATAGCATCAAGCTATGCTTTGCCCACTGTAATTCCCTTTTCTACTTTTTGAAATAAACTCTCTAACAGTTACGCAACTACAAAAGTTTTTACTATTAAAGGAATTGTATATTTCTTTTTTTTTTGGTCTTTTTGAGACAGGGTCTCCCTGTATCTCTGACTGTCCTGGAACTCGCTATGTAGATCTGCCTGCCTCTGCCTCCCAAGTTCTAGGATTAAAGGTGTGCGCCACCATGCCTGGCAGTAGTAAATTTCAAAAACTATAAAAATACTATTATAGAATGTTATGGCTACATATTTATCAAAGTTATAACTCTTTCTTAAAATTAAATTTTGAAGCTACATCACTTTTGGATAGCCTTCATAATACTAGAGGGTGCTATGCATATTACTGGTAGAGAAAGATAACCATCAACCTTACCTGGCTATGAACCATTCAAGCTACAATAATACCTGGATTGGCAAAATATACCCAATGGAGCAATAGTGGCATGAACGTTATGAGAATAACTACCTTCTTATTGGGTATTAAGGCACAATTAACAAGATGGAGTCCATACCTGACACTGTCATCAGGGCCAAAAACTCAGGGCTAGACAAGTTACAGACCACAAGGGAGAACCTACTACTATCATTCTGATAAACAGACATAGTATGAAACTGACTCCTAAAGACTTATATTTAGATCCATAGATTAGTATATCTCTAAACTCTCAACAGAAAATCTTATTCTTGCAAAAGATTAACACAGAGCTTTGCAGCTGGTCAACATATGGAGAATAAGAGACTTCAGAATACTCAGCCCTAACTGAGACCACTATATCTCACCCTATCGTCCCGAGGCCCAGGGATCAATGCAGAAAAAGAGGCAGGAAAATTTTAAGAGCCAGAGGTGGTAGGGGAATACAAGGGAACCAAATTTTATGGACACCATGAATTTTATGAACCCACAATGCTTGTGACAGCATGCACAAGACCTGTGCAAACTCAAGCCAGACTAAAACCCAGCACGGATGAGGGAGGTGGGGAAATCCCAGCCCTAGCTGAGGATTTATTGGCAATTGATAGCTGCTGGGAGAAAGAGAGTTAGTTTTCCTTACTGATGTGATACCTGGTAGTTTGACTAGACTCCAAGGGATAGACCCAAACCCAAGAGCACTTGGGAAATACAGATTAGATTCAACAGGCTTTTAAACATAAAAGACAAATTATAAAAGAGGATATGAAGTGTGTGTAAGAGAAGTCAAGGAAGGAGAAGGGAGATGACAAAATATAATCAAAATACATTGTATGCAAGTTCTCAGATCAATAACAATATTTAAAAATAAATTAAATGTTCATAAATTTTTTTTTTTTTTTGGTCTTTTTGAGACAGGGTCTCCTTTTAGTCCCAGCTGGCCTGGAGCTCTCTCTGTAGACCAGGCTGGCCTAAACTCAAAGAGATCTGCCTGTCTCTGCCTCCAGATTGCTGGTATTAAAGGCATGCGCCACCACATCCAGCCTCATAAATTATTTCTAATTCTTCATTAAATGTAAGAACATCACATTTATATACTATCTATCATCATGGCTTTTACTTTTCCCAGAAAAGAGAAAGCCTGCATAAATACTAGTAAACTGAATGTCTAAACTCTATTCTTTAAGGGGCTGGAGAGATGGTTCAGCTGTTAAGGGCACTGGCTGCTCTTGCAGAGGACCAAGGTTCAATTCCCAGGACCCACATGGTGGCTAACAACTGTCCTTAACTCAAATTCCAGGAGATCTGATGCCCTCTTCTGACCTCCAAGGACATTGAATGACATGGGTGCATTTACACACATGCAGGTAATGCACCCAAACACATAAAATAAAAATAATAAATAAAATTTAAAAAGTCTATTCATAAAGTGCTTGAAATAAATTTTAAAATACTTAAGAAAATGTAAGCTTTTTGTAAAACATTTATATTAGGTATAAATCCTCCAGATAAATACAAACAGAAAGCTTATGTCAAAAATCTTTTCTTTTTTTAATCTCTGAGTGTAAAGATGTACACCTGTATTCCAAGGCTTCATTCAGAAGGGAGAGACAGGAGATCACCTGAGTTCAGCTGTCCAAGACAAGCCTGGCAACATAGCAAAATATCATCTCAAATTAATTAAATTATTTTTCTGTAATACTTAAAATTTATATGGATTTATGAATAATCAAGAAAACTATACTCACATTCCCATTTGACCTGCAAAGTATATTATAAATATTACAGTATATTATCAGAAACTAGTCTCTTCATTTAGTCTAAAATTTTATTCTGTAAAGATTTTTTGATTGGCTGGAACTTTTTCTCTTCTGCTCTGAGTTAGAATACACACAATGCTATGTATACCCTTACCTGGAATTGAAGAAGATTGCTTTTTATATTATTATTCAAAAGCTATAGGTTAAAGAAATGAGTTTATAAACTATGTTCAAGGAATTTGTACTGAATTCCTTATTTATTATCCTACTTTTTCTGAAAATGTGCAATCCATGTTAACAAACTCATTTTATCATCATGGTGGCTGCTGCTGGTGGCAACGTGGGACAGTGTGGGAAAAAAATGTCAGGAGCCAGTAGACCTGGGCCTGACCACAGATATAATTAAATCTAAATGAACTATTTCCCATCTAAAATAAGAAAGTTACCTGATTTTTTTTCATAATATATTCAATGATTTCATTTACCTACTATTACTTAAGGATCCCACTACTCCACTACTATGTTCCAGGCTCTATCCTAGCTAAGCATATAATAATCTAAAAAAAAAGGCCCACTACCAATGAAGTCTCTATTGTAGTCAGAAGACAGACAAACTTATGTTATATAGAGAGATCTCATGTCTCACTTGGTAATACCGTCTAACAAAAAGTGTTTTCTTTTTCCTATATGCAAGTAAACCAAAGTTATTGTATGTTCTTTCCAACAATCTAAAAAAAAATACATCAAAAATTGCAAAATAATCCTACAGATTATGGTTTACAATGAAACAATGATCATTCCCTATCATCCCTCAATTTACAGACAAAGTCAACTGAAACACCTGACCTAAAGGAATCCTTTTGCAGCAAACAGGACAGGGCAAGGGCTTCTGACCTCACACTACTCCCACTACTTCACAATGTCTGATGTTCAAAACCATGTGAGCTTTCCACCACCACACAGATGAAGAAGTGCCACTGAATTCTGTATTCCCAACATCTGAAGAGTTAAATAATATTACTATCTGCAATAATTCTGAGAATACTTTTAAGGGAGACTCTAAGTCTCAAATCAAACATATTTTTCCTCGCAAATACTTAATAGTTCTCAAAACCATGTTATTTCTTTTTTTTTGGTCTTTTTGAGACAGGGTCTCCATGTAGCCCCAGCTGTCCTGAAACTCACTCTGTAGACCAGGCTGGCCTTGAACTCACAAAGATCCGCCTGCCTCTGCCTCCCAAGTGCTAGGATTAAAGGCGTATGCCACCACACCCGGCCTTAAAACCGTGTTCTTACTAAAATTAAATACATATGCCGGAGAAAATAGGTAATCATGTAACCTTGGTAAACTGTAAGTAGGAAACTGAGAACTTCAATGTCTCTATGTGAAGATTCCATGAACACATGCAGTTCACAACTGACAAAGGTGAGCTTACCTGCTAGTGCCCACTCTCCTGAGCCATGGGTGTGCCCACTGTAATACAAAACATACGTATCATGTCTCGGTCCATCCACAGTCCGAAGTTCTAGGAAAGCTTTCAGTTTGGAATGTAGAGTATCAAAAGACAGTCCACTTGTGGAATAGTCACATCCATAGGTCTCAATCATATGATATGAAAAAAATCTTTGTATAGCATTGAGCATGCCAGTAGACCTCAAATTTAATTCCTGTACATGTTCTGGTGGAAGAAGAGTTGGCTGACCATCAGGACTGCAGAGGGGAAAAAAAAATATTTGTATTTTGAGGAAATATTATTCTATGTCACATTCTCATCTGTCATCTATACTTGATTAAGAATCATAATAGTTTTCATGCTAACTAAATGTCAAGATTTTAAAGTAATCTTTTCTACTACTATCACGCTAGCAGTTTGGAAAGCTCAAAAGCTGGCTTCTAAAACTTGTATTTCTTATCAATAAAACAACAAACTAAAAGTTTGGACAGTGTCTCACAATCTAGCACTTGTACTATTCTTCCTTCATCTTATTTTCTTACTAAGTGACTGATCTTGAGTAAGAATTTTTACCAGTTCCAGGGGATCTGATGCCCTCTTCTGGCCTCCACAGGCATTGCATGACATGGGTGTACTTAACACATACACAGGCAAAATACTCATACACATAAAATTATTGGGGCTGAAGAGATGGCTGAGCAGTTAGAGCACTGGCTGCTCTTGCAGAGGACCCAGATTCCATTCCCAGCACCCACATGGCAGCTAACAACTGTTCGTAGCTCCAGTTCCAGGGGATCCAACACCCTCTTCTGACCTCCACTGGCATTTTGAAACATGGGTGCACTTACATGCAGGCAATACACTTATCACATAAAATAAAAATAATAAATAAAATTTTAAAAAGAATTTTTATAAACAAGATTGTACTAAATGTTTCAAGAACACCTGAGAGGAAACTAAAAGGAAAGAATATTTTATTCTTGAGAAAAAAAATTCACATATAAAACACGGAAGTGAAACTGTGATTATACATTTAATTTTTATAATGAAAAATAGGATCTTTGTAGTGTTGTAGTCAAAATTTCCAGATTTCTAGTTAAAATACTTATCAAAATATTTATATTTAACCCAAAAGATTACATTATCACTCAGAGTAATGTTTTCTACATACAGTGGTGAATTGCAAGCATATTTCACTTTGAAAAGAGTTGTGAAAAAGAATCTATCATGTTTTCGATTCATAATTATTATCGACTAAATATATATATTACCTGCAAAAGTTGGTGGGTATCACAATAGCATACCCAACAGAAGTGCCTCCTAAGCAGTTACCGAGCTCATGGAAGAGCCCATGAGCCATGGACTCCAATGGCAAAATGATCAGAAACATGCTCAAGAAGATTCCATTTGTTGGCTGTAAGAAATTCAAAATGCTTATATAGTACCCTGAGGATGCAGATATTTACATACAAGTAAACTGATTCACAGTTTTTACCCATACTTTCGAGATGGATCAAAAGAACAATAATAATCTAAAAACAAGCATGAGAAGCCAATATAAGACATGGATGAGTTGTCCAGTCCAGGGAACCTTAAATTTATCTCTAAGTTTTTTAAGAAGTTGAAGCAAAACACAGCACATAGTATCTAAAACACAAAACCTTTCTCTATGCACAGTTAACATTTGCATCATTTTTCCAAATAACATCTTCCCTGTTCCTGTTCAGAGCCCAGAAGTTATGAGAACAAAACTTTAAGAAAATTCAAGAGGTTAAGACTATACATATGGTCTCAACTGTGGGTTACCAAGAAGATCTGGGGCAGAGGAACTAACCACAAAGGCAATATCTGAAGGAAAGACAGAAAAAGAAGAGATAGACCAACAGTGGTTAAGAGCACTGGCTGCTCTTGCAGAAGACCTGGGTTTGGTTCTCAGCACCCACATGGTGGCTAACAGTTGTCCATAACTCTAGGTCCAAGGAACCCAACACCCTTTTCTGACCTTCATGTGCACAGTATCTGAGCACTTACACACATGCGGTAACCCACAACAAAATATTTTCAGTATAAATACATTATAGTTTACATAACTGCTATACAACTTATAGATCTGTTCTATAATGCACATAAAATAAAAATATTTTTAAGTCCCCAATTTGTCAAAAATTCCTCAATTTCCCTACATTACAGATTTTAACAACCAAAAATTAAGAATACTTAAATATCTTAAAAGCATCAAGGAAATTGGGAGACAAAAGACAAGGTTAAATATTAATTAAAATTAAAAGGCAGAAAAAATTAAAGGATCCATTTTAGGCAAAAAGAAAATGTAAAAGTGAGTCAGCCTTGTCCTGTATTTTTAGAGTACAGTATGGTTCCAGATTATGTTCCTATTCCTGCTATGCAGACAATATGCCTATATTCATGAACAAATTTTCAACACTAAAAAGTGCTTCATCTGATCAAAAGTACACAATTTACTCCTTCAATGGAAAGATGGATAGTCTGATATGCATATGTATATACATATGTAATCATAAATATACATCCATATGTGCATGTATAATTTTTACCAAAATAGGTAATATATTTCTGTGAGCTTTTTAATATATTATAAGCCTACTACCATAATTATAAATCATTTGTAAAGACTGCCTGGTATTCTCTATTATTCATCTATAAGTTGCTTGTAATTTGCCATTTTTCAAACAAATAGATATCAAGTTTTTCAATTGTTTCTGAGGTTTAAGAGCTTTTATTGTATGGGGTCTTATATTGTTCTTGCTTTCTTCTAAAACATGTTTTTGATAAAAGTCTTTTGTGTTTTTTTTTACAATATTCATTCATCTTTATGACCCATTATTACTATTATTATTTTTGCTTATCAGTTCTTAATAGTGTTATAGTTGTTTTGTATCTTGTTCATTTCTCTTTCAAACCTGCTAAGTCACTTCTTACAGTTTCTACTCCCCAACCCCAACCCACACACACAATGAGAAATGGTTTTTTTGCTGTTTTTATTCACTCAGTGCACTAATAAACATGGTGTTTTCTGTTTAATAATTCCAATGTTTTAAGACATTCTGCTGTTGTTAGGTCTGCTGCATCTTCCTTTTCTGCTATATCTTGCTGTTAATGTACTATTTGTGTGCAAATTCTTATACTTATGAACTGCATATGTATAAAACCAAAATCATTAGATGGTTAATTTTAATTAATTAATTTATGTATTATATTTTAAGGGATTCACAATATAAAAGCACAGTTGTTTTCAGATCACATTGACATTACTGTTTGCCATACAATTCGGTAACTGGTGCTAGCATCCACAGATGAGGGATACCATTCGTCTTTTGTTTTTCTGGGACTGTGTTACTTCACTCAGCATGATATCTTCTAGCTCCAGCCATTTACCTGCAAAACTCATGATGTCATCTTTCTTTACCACTGTAGATAGTTAATTTTAGGCTTGGAATAGTACCTTCTATGGAGGTGTTGTTGCTATTGTTACTGTTTCTTCCACAGATCTTGGGCATTACCAGTCTATATATCTTAATGTCCACTTAATCTAGGTCGAAGACTACCAATAAGACATAGGTTGGGATGCAAATTCACTAGGACTGTAATATATAATGGCTCTACCTTTTATTTCAATCTATCAATTAAAATACATGTCACTTAGCGTCCTGGGACTCACTTTTGCCCTTTTTGAAGAGAAGAAAAGTGTAGCTCAGCTTTGAAAAATCATTTCTTCTATACTAACAAATGTGTACAGGGCACAGCATTGAATGGCATATTTTCCTATTTATGATAATATTCTTTTAAAACGTTCAGTCAAATTATACAGAATTGGTCCATAAACATCTTTAAATGCATTTTTGATATTTTTGTTATTCTTATGAATGGAATTATTTCCATATCTTCTAACCAATTAGTGGCTTGGTGGCCATTATTTCATATACACTTACACTTTCATTAGGCAGCTTAGTGGCATCCAAAACAAAATATTTTCAGTATACATTATAGTTTGCATAACTGCTATACAACTTATAGATCTGTTCTATAACTAATGTTGCATAGTATCAAAAACCCTTAAGACCTAATACTTGTTGGATTAGCAATTAATCAAGATTAAGCTCTTAAATTCTTTGTCTATTTTTTATCTTAATTATATGTATGTGTCTGAGAGTGTATGTGCACATGTGTGTGCAACTATACATGCTAAGTGTACTGAGGCCACAGGAGGGAGTCAGATTCCTTCAAACTAGAGTTATATGTGCTTGTGGGACATCTGCTTGTTATGTGGATACTGGGGGCCAAACTCTGGTTCTCATTATATAGCAAGCATTCTCTTTTGTTTTTAATTTTTTTGTTTTTGTTTTATTTTTGTTTTGAGACAGGGTCTCCCTTGTAGCCCAGGCTGGCCTGAACTCACAGAGATCTGCCTGCCTCTGCCTCCCCAGTGCTAGGATTAAAGCTGTGTACCACCATCCCCAGCTATAGCAAGCATTCTTAGCAGCTCTAGCCCTAACTAAATTAACATAAGATATAGTTTACATTTTTTTTTAATTTTTTATCTCTGTATGTGTATGAATGTACTGTCTGCATGCAAGTCTGTGCACCCGTGTTGTGCAACACCGCGGAGGTCAGAAGAGGGTGTCGGATTCCCCTGGAACTGGAGTTCTCCTGGAATTGGAGTTTTAGATGGTTCTCGGCCGCCATGTGGGTGCTGGGGATCGAACCTGGGTCCTCTGTAAGAGCGGTCGGCGCTCTTAACCGCTAGGCCATCTCTCCAGCCCGATAGTTTACAACTTTAAAAGAAGCAAACATAATTCTTTTTTTAAAATTTTATTTCCGTATATGTATGAATGTACTGTCTGTACGCAGGTCTGTGCACCCGTGTCGTGCAATGCCACGGAGGTCAGAAGAGGGTGTCGGATTCCCCTGGAACTGGAGTTCTCCTGGAATTGGAGTTTCAGATGGTTCTCAGCCGCCATGTGGGTGCTGGGGATTGAACCCGGGTCCTCTGTAAGAGCGGTCGGCGCTCTTAACCACTAGGCCATCTCTCCAGCCCATCAGGACAGTTTCTAAGAAGAGTTTAGGTAAGTGACAAGAGTTACAAGTGAGTGTGTGTGGGGCTGGAGAGATGGCTCAGCGGTTTAAGAGCGCCGAATGCTCTTGCAGAGGACCCAGGTTTGATTCCCAGCACCCACATGGCAGCTAAGAACCATCTTTGACTCCAGTTCCAGGGGAATCCGACACCCTCTTCTGACCTCCGTGGCACTGCATGACACGGGTGCACAAACCAACATGCAGACAGTACACTTATATACATAAAAATGGTAAATAAAATTAAAAAAAAAGTGAGTGCGTGTATGCTGGCTGACCTGATGCTACAAACTCCCACAGCCAAGTGGTTCTGCCTCATCACAGCCCAGAATCAGCAGAACCAAGGACTATGGACTGAAACTTCTTAAACTGTCAGTTAATACAACTATTTCCCCACCTAAGCTAAGTCAGGTTTTTTGCCACAGTGAAACAAAGTTTGACTAATACATTTGATATCAAAATTTAAAATGTGGTTCAAACTGCAGAGCAGATACAAACCGAACATAACAATGTCCTTTGAATAAAACTAGTCACTAGCTGTCTGTATATTTAGCTGTGGCTTCAAGTCATGGCAAAACAAGCATTAATAGCAATGGAGCATTTCACAAACAAAAAAAAAGTATATGTAACATACATATGCAAAATTGTATTTATTTATTAGAAACGTATAAGAAACATATAATTCTTGTTTGTTAGTGTGGAAGTAATTGTATATAAGTCACCTAAGGCAAGTTAGATTTCAAAAACATATATAGAAAGGCCAGAGACATGGCTCAGTGGTAGCACACCTGACTAGCATGCTCTAGGCCTGATATGTGCACACACATACATAGTTGTGGAATAAAGAGAAAGAGCTGGATGTGGTGGTGCATGCCTTTAATCCTAGCACTTGGGAGGCAGAGAAAAGCGGATCTTTGTGAGTTCAAGGCCAGCCTGGTCTACAGAGTGACTTCCAGGACAGCTGGGGCTACAGGGAGACCCTGTCTTGAAAAGACCAAAAAGAAAAGAGAGAGAGAGATCTAAAATAAAGCCCAAGAGACATACATATAAATATGCTATAAAAATATGAGAGAGGGCTGGAGAGATAGTGCAGTGGTTAAGAGCACTGGCTACTCTTTCAGAAGTACCAGGTTCAAATCCCAGCACCCACAAGGCAGCTAACAGCCATATGTAGCTCCGGTTCCAGGTGATCCGATGCCCTCTTCTGACCTCTGCAGGCATTGCACAACAGAGGTGGACTCGCATGCAGGCAATTCACTCACACACATAAAATATTTCTATAAAGTAAAAAAAAAAAAAAAAGATAGAAAGCAATATAAAAAAAAAAATACAATGCTTTATATTTTTGAAAATCAAACTTTAAAAAAACCACAGGAAACTATCAATTTTTTTCTTAGTTCAGGAAATCCAACAGCATTAATGAAAAGTCATCCTTATAGATATTTTTTTTGTTTTTTTTGTGGTCTAGGATTGAACCTAGGGCACTGCGAATACCAGGCAAGAAATTTTACTATGAAACTAAATTCTCAATTTACCCTATAGTTTTGAAGTGACTTTTTATGTAGAAAATTAGGTTGTGGTGGAAAGGAAATACTTTGGAGTTATAATCTGATTAACCTCAGAAACCCTCTGCACATAAACAAATCTCTGAGTCCTGATATCCTGAATCTATAATTGAGGGAAATTTTTTTTTATTTTTAATGTGGTATGCACCATGGCTGGTCTGCATTGTAGGTTGGTGGCACCCATGGTCGTGGCAATGCAGGCAGAGGTCGAGAGAGGGTTGTTGATTCCCTTGGAACTGGAGTTAAAGACGATTCTCAGCTGCCAAGTGGGGTGCTGGGGATCGAACCGGTCCTCTGCAAGAGAGTCGGCACTCTTTAACTGCTAGCCATCTCTCCGCCCAACAGGGAAAAACTGTTAAAAAAATCAGTAAAACCTGGGCCTAGTTGTCCCAATCTGTAACCTGGTGGAAGGAGATTGTAGGTCTAGTAGGATGGGCTCACTGGTGAGGGTGTTGCGCACAAGCTTGATGACATGAGTTCAGTCCTTGAGCCCACAGAGGAAGAAGAGAACGGACTCAGTTGTCCTCTGACTTCTATATCATGTGCCATGGCATTGTACAGCTTCTGTGTGAACACAAACGCTCGTAGTCTCTCGTGAGCTATAATAATGTGTTCACACGGGTGATTAAATGTAAAAAATGATCAACCTGAGCTACAATGGAGTAAAATGAAGGGTAAGAAAGAGATTGATTGGTGGTGAGCTCATTTTATAGATTACATCTAGCACAAAATACTCCAAATATGGTCACTGTGCTTCTCAGAACTTTAGCTCTGTCAAGAATTCTATTACTTTTCTCCATGAAGAAAACAATATTCACACTGTTGTTTACTTGGGTGTTTTGTGGGGAAGGGGGGAGGAGGAGGAACACGGCACTTACTCTTGTGCACTGGTTTTAATATGTGTGTCAAAAAAAGCATGTCATTGGAACTTAAGTCTAATAACGAAGTAAAGGTGTATATGGAGCATAGGGCACAGAACTGACACTAAGATATATTAATGATGATTACAAAAGTGTGAAACCCAGGGCCTGGAAGAGTTAGCTCAGCAGTTAAGAGCACTTGACTGCTCTTCGCAGAGGAACTAGTTTGATTCCACAGCACCCACATGGCAGCCAAGACCGTCTTATATCAGATACCAGGGGAATCTGACAGCCCTCTTACTGAGCCCCCCAGCATTGCAGGACATGGGTTGCACCTACCCTACAAGGCAGAAGTACAACTCCATACATAATATGAATATAATAATAAATTTAACAAATTAAAAATTTAAAAAAAAGTGTGTGTTAATTTTTTTATTTTTTTCCTCCTCCTCCTCTCCTCCCTCCCTCCCTCCCTCCCTCCCTCCCTCCCTCCCTTCCTTCCTTCCTTCCTTCCTCTACAGGTAAGAGCCTCACAGATTGTCAGCACTTTTTCATACTGGGAAAAATAAATTTCATGTCTTTATAAATTACTCTGTGGTACTGTCAGAGCAACACAAAGTACCCCAGGTCATATTGTTCTGGAAAAAAATGATAATATTTAGCTTTGAGTTAAAATAATGTCTCCTTTGTCACCTAGACCCAAATGGCTCTAAAGTGGAAGAAAACTAATGAAACAAAAGAAAAACTGTGACTAATGAGCACTCTGAAATCAGCAGCATATTTGAAGGTTGCCCAGTCCTCATTGCAAAGCTCATCTTTCCATCTTGCTAAAAGTGAGGCTGTGCTACATCTACAAGGTTCATTTATTTCTTGGCTGTGAGGCTGATATTAAGATGTCTGTCATACACAGGCATTGCTAGTCCACCTACAGTCATATCAGCTGTGATTATGGCTTTTCTAGTTTGGTTCAAAAGGGCTTCTACAAAAAAACTGCATCAAATTCCCGTGGAATCTGCAAATAACAATGGTTAGCAAGGAAAGGCATACAGAAGCTCAATGAAAGATTTCAAAGAGAATGTATAAATATAAAAAACACCATGGGACACATTTCTAAGTATTTGGATGCTTTCTCCCTTTTATCCTGTGATTTATCAATTATCATAAACGCCCATGCCTCAGCAACAAAACTAGCTGTATATGATATTGTGTCTTCCTGACTTATTTAAGGAAAAAAAGTCTAGAAGACAGAAGCAAACAGTACATCCAATGAACATAATACAAACTGTAGGAAATGACTGTAATTATACATTTTAAAGTCAGAGTGAGATTATAAACAAAAAAAAAAACAGAAAATTAAGGGCAAAATTCCAGCTCTTTAATGTAAATGAACAGGAATGAAGCTTGACTCAATCCAGCAATATTAAACTGGTAGAACTAAAAAAAAGCAAAGCTATTTAGATGGTGTTACATAAAGAATTCTTATCTATGATATCAAAATTTCATAAAAGAAAAGTAACTGATAAACTGGCTATACCACCTCTACATTCATCAATCCTGACACAAACTAACAAGCTGATTTAATTAATAGGCTTCTTGAATTTCTCATTTTTTCTTGCCATACTAGGTCCGTCCCCACCCAATCAGAAGAAAAGTTTTCAGGTGGAAATCCACAAACAGTTGTACACTTCAGTAGAATTCTTATAGAAATGTTGGTGAATGGGTTTAGGGATGTGATGTAAAAGTTAATTAGGATCAATATTTACAAATGCTAAGTAGAAAAAGCTCCCATTTAGAAATCTGTTAAAATCCCATTTAAAGAATCTGAGATAGCTCTGAGAATTTGCCTGGATTGAAAATAATGTTATCCCCAGAATATTCTTCTCCTAAGAAAAAAACTTATTTGCCTTTCATGATACAATTTTCCAATTCTTATAGCATTTGAAATGACTGGAACTTATGTAAACCCAACGAATGCTTCCCAAATTAGGTTTCATACAGAGGTTAGATGTGATCTTAGGTAAAAGTGGAATGACCAATCACACATACATAGGAGTAAAAAGTTGTGTGGGCTAGAGAGGTGGGTAATGGGACTGAGAGTTAGAGCCAAGGATTTCATGGACAGATTAAGTGTAAAAATGTTTCTACTTCTGTATTTCTTTTAACCATTTTTTCCCTGAATATACTAATTTACAGTTCACAGGACACTGGGCAGAATAAAGATTTAGAAATCTTTCTATAAAAGATTAAATTAAAATTACGCTAAAAAAAATCTAATTGTCTGCAAGGCACAATGCCATCACAGACAGCAGTTGTCAAGTAGTAAGCAAGTGAGGATCGGATACATACTCAGGTAGGTTTATATTGGTTCTGAACAGCTAAATTAATAAACCACTTAAGTATACTGCTCACCGATGGGTTTTGGAATCATTCAAGATTTCTAGCAAAGCAGAATCCTAAGTATTCTCCAAAATTAACAAAATCCTAATCTTCAGAACAGGTTATCACATAGTTCAAATGTATATAAAAAAAACATACAAGCCCCCCCTGCTGGATGGTGGGACCCATGAGCTGTGTGGGTTTGGGCACAACTGCTTGCAAATTGGTTTTACATGAAGGATGCTTGGACTCACAAATTATCACTTATTGTTAAAAAAAAAATGAAAACAAAACAAAACAAAAAAGCAGAGAAAGATGCAGAAAACTTACGGCAGAATGCATGATCTGGGATGGGTAGGGGTGGGGTGGGGGGAAGGGAAGGGGATATATGCCTGAACTGAATTGGAAGAGATGGGATGGTTTGAAATTACCACAAAGCATCACATAAAAAAAAAAAAAAAAAAAAAAAAAAAAAAACAACAACCACAGTCACCAGAAGGTAACAATTTTTCCAATAAAACTATTAATGCCATTTACCATGAGAAAAGCCAACAGGCTACATTTGTGCCTCTAGAGAGGCACAGGTGTGTTAATACAGGAGGTAGGTGTGGGGGGCAGAGACGGCTGGTGAGGTGGCTCAGCAATTAAGAGCACTCTCTGGTCCTTCAGCGGTCCAGATCTCAGTTCCCATCAACCTTAAGATGCTCACAATTGCCTCTAGCTCCAGCTGCAGGGTATCTGACACCCCTCTGGCCCTCCACGAGCATGTACTTATACTCACACATATACAAATTTTTTAATTCTTAAAAATTGTCTATTTAGACAATTAATTATAATAGACATTTTAACATCTTTCAGTTCTCATAGTTCTAGACAGAAATTCAGCAAGGATACTGATACCAACCAACTTCACTCAACTGATATATTCTGCCCAATAGCACAGATTTCACTCTTTTCAAGATTCTTTAAAGTGAAGATGGACTAAAACATATGCTAAGACATTAAAAAGTCTTAAATCTAACATCTTATAAATGGTGTCCTCCAACTGTTCAGATAAATCAGAAATGAACAACAAAAAGAAAAAATGCTGAGAAATCCTCAAATATTATCACACAATAAAACTGCAAATGACCCATGGATCACAGAAGAAATTTAAAGAGAAATTAGAAAATATCTTGAAAAATAGTATAAAACTGGCAGAAAGACAGATATACAGATCAATATAACAAAATAGCTCAGGGGCGAAATCTCACATTTGATTCTGAAAAAATATACTAAGGCAGTTCAATGGGCTAAAGGTTAATCTTTAGCCTTTGCAGGAAATGTTCCTGAAGCAATTAGAGACTCATATAAAAAAAATCATTATACCATGAACAAAAAATTAAAATGGATCATATACCTAAATCTAAAGGCTAAAATGATAAAGCTTCTGGAAAAAAAAACACATGAGAAATTTTTTGATAACTTTATAGTTTACCAGATTCTTGGATAAAATACTAAAAGCACAGTTCAAAGCCAAACAACTGATTAACTGTATTTCATAAAGTTAAGTGTTTGTTCTTCAAAAGGCATGAAAAAGAAACTAGAAAAATAATTTATCTGTTAAAAGATTTAGATCCACAATATATAAAGAACTCAAGACAAATAACCTAATTTAAAAATAGGCAACATATTCAAGATACTTCAGTAAGAAAGATAAATGGCTAATAAAGGCATTAAAAGACCCTCACCATTTGCCATGAGGGACCTGCATATTAAAACCCAAATGTATACCACTCTGGCACTAAATTGAGTGACAGTCTCAAAAAGATCAACTTTAGTATAATGGAAGGTGAGAACCTGAAAACTGATCCTCCTAAACTTATCTTTGCTGAAGTACTCCCTAGAAACCTTTGGTGTACTTCCTGTGGTACCTGTACTTAACTTGAAGACCCCTGGTATATACAAAACAGAAAAATTAGTTATAAGAAAGCATTTAGGGGGCTGGAGAGATGGCCTAGCGGTTAAGAGCGCCGACTGCTCTTGCAGAGGACATGGGTTCGATCCCCAGCACCCACTCAGCATCTGAGAACCATCTTTAACTCCAGTTCTAGGGGAATCCGACACCCTCTTCTGACCGCGACATTGCACGACACGGGTGCACAAACCTACATGCAGACAGTACATTCATACACATAAAAAGTAAAATAAAATTAAAAAAAAAAAGAAAGCATTTAGGCCGGGTGTGGTGGTGCACACCTTTAATCCTAGCACTTGGGAGGCAGAGGCAGGCGGATCTCTGTGAGTTCAAGGCAGCCTGGTCTATAGAGTGAGTTCCAAGCCAGCTGGAGCTACAGTGAGACCCTGTCTCAAAAGTCCAAAAAACAAACAAACAAAAAAAGAAAGCATTTAGTCAACAGGACTTCATGGCCTGGAAAGGCATCCTGCATGAATGAGGCACACTTGGCAAAGAAAAGTAGTTAAGACTGGGAAAGCGCCCAACACTAAGAGAAGAGAAAGAGGGAGGCTTGCTAGATTTTCTGACATCATCATAATTCTGACCGTCCCTAGTACTGGCAAGTGGAACAAAATGAGGAAGCTTCCCTCAGGCAACACCCAAGATGTTTTCCCACTTTGCTGACTCCCACGCAGGTTCCTTGCCTGAGTCCACACTGACTAGAAAGTACCATGCTCAGGCAAGTCTTCACATTTCCCTTAATACTCACATCTAGAAATGTGCAGCAGCAACAAACTGGAGCAAACCAAAGACCTAAACCAAGAAGAGTTAATATTATATGGCCACAGCTGAACTGAGGTATTATAGTATTTGTCACAATATACAGTTATAAATTGTTTACATGCCAGACTCTTCCTCCTTCTATTACAGAGACATCCTTCTTTTGAGAACAGATATTCTGAGATCTTCACCATTCAGCCTAGCTCCCAGAACTGTCAATAGTGAATAGTTAATAAATATTCAAAAGAAAAAAGACTGGGTTGGTTAACAGTGTAGATTCAGGCTGGGGAGTCCACTTAGTTGGTAAAGTGCTTGCCATGCAAGGATGAGGACCCAAGTAAAAAACCAGCATGGTGGTACACACCTGTAATCCTAGTGCTGGGGAGAGGGAGATAGGGGAGGATCCCTAGAGCTTGTGGGTCAACTAATCAACCCAAATCAGGAAGCTCCAGATTCAATGAGAAACCCTGTCTCAAACAATTAAAGTGAGAAGTGCTTGAGGAAAACAGGTACCTCACACAGACTTCTGGCGTCCGTGCACACATATGTGTGCATGCACACACACATACTTGTGCACATACATACACATGGATACATACACAAGTATATACCACACACACAAATTTTTTTCTTTTATATTTTAAAAAGCACAATTTGAATCTTCTCAAGGATCTTAAAAAATTTATTTTGGAGCCAGGCATGGTGGCATACGCCTTTAATCCTAGCAACTTGGGAGGCAGAGGTAGGCAGATCTTTGTGAGTTCAAGACCAGCCTGGTCTACAGAGCGAGTTCCAGGACAGCTGGAGCTACAGGGAGACCCCTGCCTCGAAAATAGCCAAAAAAAAAAAAAAAAAAAAAAAAAAATTCTGTTGAAGCAAGTGTACCATAAAATCCATTTTTAAAAAAGATTTTTAAACATATGTGTATGTGCTTGTATGAGTTTATATGCACCACATGCATGGGGATGCCCAAGGAAACCAGAAGAGGACATTAGATTCCTGTAACTAGGGTTACAGGAAGTTATGAGCTGTCAGATGTAGGTGCTGGGAAAGAAACTCTGGTTCTCTAAAGAGTAATAAGCATTCTTAACGACTGACTTTTCCGTTTTCAAGAGATTCTCTAATCCATAATTCAGAACCTGATAGGCATTATAAATATGAAATTCCTTTGAAAGTAAAATCTTTAGAAATAAGGCTACCACAGAAGGTAGGTAACAGGTTAGCACCAGTGACTCTGAATAAATCCTTGAAATATAACTTCCAAAAGTTCAAACCTCAACTCTTGAAGTTGGCATCTTATCATCTAACATTGGAATTGACATTATAAAATAAACAATCAAATAAACATAAGCTTACCTGCCAGGAAACTGCTCCCAAAATTGCTGTTGCAAGAAGACTAAAAAAAACTAACTGCTCTGAAATTAAGCAAAAATGACGCATCCCTTTGGATGCCATGATTCTATCAAGACTATTGTTATCTGCCCTGTGGGTGAAGTATACTTTATGGCAGTCATTTAATTTGGTATGGAATCCCCAAAGAGTTAAAAGAAAAATTATATGGCAAATCATCCAGAAAATCCCAAAAATGGAAAAGCCTGGTATTACAAAATACCAGAGATGAGTGTCTCTAAGTTTAAATGCTGAAAGAATAAAAAATGTAAGCTCGATCATTCCAATGCAAACGACTGAAAGTCTTCTGCAAATTCTTCCACGGTACAAAAAAGGTTTCCACCTTTCGGTTACTGAAAGTCCACTAAAGTAAATGTCAAGGAAGGGATCAGTTATCAGGCAAATAAAAAAGCATGCAAAAGCAATTGGATTTTGGGGCGTTTTCAATGAAGAAAAAAACAACAACACTACAAAAATTATTAAGTTTGGAATAGCTAGAAAGGACTTCATTCTCAGGTCTATAATGAGCACAGCTAAGGCCACGACAAGTAATATAACACTAAGAGACTTCTCCACCAACATAGTTGTGCTGGCAATGGCAAATCCAACAAGTTCCAGAAATTCTACCGTGGTTAGTAAAGTGGGTTGATAATGGACATAACCAGATATTCTCTCCACCAGTGCACACAATATCCTTAATACTATGGAAGTTAAAAGTAGATATTTGGTTGATTCTTCTTTCACATCATTTTTAAAGGATGAATTATCAAGAAAACATAGAAGGCCAAGCAAGAATCCAAACCAAAGATTGGAGAGACTTAAACTTGCCGCCTCCATTGAAAAATAATAGTAGAGTATGCTGGCGATTCCAAGAACAAAAAGACCAAGGATAAAAATTACCAAAATTAAAGAGTTGGCTGTTTTTTCCCATCTTACATAAAGACCTAAGCATATAGCCACCAGTAAGTTGATTCTGGCTAAATAGCCAAGATAGCGCACAGAGGAATGCATGTTCACTTCCCTATTCACTTCTTCCAGTCTGGTCATTGCTAGATAGAGACAATGACTGAAGCAGTAGCGCAGTGATTTACACATGTAATCTGGCAATGTAGGCTTCTCCTTCACGCACAAAAAGTAACTTCTTGTATTTCATTCAACAAATCCAATGTATCCGTAACTCCTACTCCAACATTTTCTCACAAGTTTTCTTTTATAGTGACCTAAAATAAGAACAAGTATTTCAGTGTTAATTTTACATAATACTTTTGTGCCATCTTCTTTATACAAAGTAAGAGAAAAAACAAAGTTCCTTCTAAAATCCAGCTCCAAGTCGGATTTGCTTATATCTTAATAGTTAACTGTTTTTGGCTTATAAACTCTGTAATTTATACAAAGGAAAATGATTGTGCTTTCTATACATCTTGCTGAAACTGCATGACTAAATCACTATCAATAAAATAAATCTTTCAGCCAGAGATGGCGCCAAACTTGTCTAATATTATGTGAACATCACTCTGGCGTAGATTATAGGCACATGGTTTTGACACACAAAAACCTGCTCGACTATTACATGGAATGAGGAACTTCATTACTTTAATTTGAAAATACTAGCATGCAGAAATAATGGCTATCATAGTCCTAAAATCTCCTTTGTCTTTTTACAAGGAAGTTCAAAATGTCATAAAATTTCAGTCTTTACATTGTTTAGCTAATAAACTAGGAGTAAAGTTTAACTATATTAAAGTTATTTAGTCCCTAAAGTTGATCCATAATTCTCCCTGCATTACACTCCCATTAAAATAAACTAGATTCGGGGCTGAAGAGATGGCTCAGCAGTTAAGAGTATTGCCTGTTCTTGTAGAAGACCCAGGTTCAAATCCCAGCACCCACATGTTGACTAAGAACCATCCATATCTCCGGTTCCAAGGAATCTGAAGCCATCTTCTGTCCTCCATGAGCATAGCATGACACAGTGCATAACACTCATACACATAAAATAAAAATAAATAAAATATAATAATTAGATTATTACTTTTCAAATCTAAATGCTATCTCTTTAATAAATGAATTGCTGAGCTTCTGAATTTCTGGAATGCTCACCAAGTCATGATAAAGTAAGTGAGGAAATTCTTCAATTCTACCATTTAAAAAAGTCATTCCAGGGCTGGAGAGATGGCCTAGTGGTTAAGAGCACCGACTGCTCTTGCAAAGGACCCGGGTTTGATCCCCAGCACCCACATGGCGGCTGAGAACCATCTTTGGCTCCAGTTCCAGGGGAATCCGACACACTTCTGACCTGGCATTGCACGACTCGGGTGCACCAACCTACATGCAGACACTACACTCGTACATGTAAAAAATAATAAATAAATTAAAAACAAAACATTTTTTTAAAAGTCATTACAACAATCATTTGCTAGAGGACCCAAATAATTATTTCAACCTTCAATGTACCCGTAAGTTTCACCTACCATATAATAGTGGTAAAAAAAAAATTATTGTGAAACCAGTGAAAATGCTCAGTGAGTAAAACCACTTGCCACTAAACATGACAACCCGAGTTTGATCACCAAGACTCCGGTGCTGAAACAAGAGAACCAACTCCTGCAAGGCATCCACTGATCTCCACAATCCAGGGCGCCCCACCCATAGAGGACACAAAAAGATAGTGATCAGTTTATTCATACTTTCTTAATAGAAGTACATTAAAAGACACACCCAATAGAAACATGAGATAATCTTGAATTAATTCTTTTTTTATTTTATTTTTTTATGTGTATGAATGTATTGTCTGCATGCAGGTTTGTGCACCCGTGTTCTGCAATGCTGGGGAGGTCAGAAGAGGGTCTCGGATTCCCCTGGAACTGGAGTCAGACGGTTCTTAGCTGCCTTGTGGGTGCTGGAAATCGAACCCAGGTCCTCTGCAAGAGCAGTCAGCACTCTTAAGCGCTAGGCCATCCCTCCAGCCCCTGGAATTAATTTTTTTTTTTATTTAAAAAAATTTTTTTTTTTATTTATTTCTGTATGTGTGTGAATGTACTGTCTGCATGCAGGTCTGTGCACCCGTGTCGTGCAATGCCGCGGAGGTCAGAAGAGGGTGTCGGATTCCCCTGGAACTGGAGTTCTCCTGGAATTGGAGTTTTGGATGGTTCTCGGCCACCATGTGGGTGCTGGGGATCGAACCCAGATCCTCTGTAAGAGCAGTCGGTGCCCTTAACCGCTAGGCCATCTCTCCAGCCCGCTGGAATTAATTCTTAAGTGATCCATTTGGCTGGGGAAGACTATTTCTGGATCACTCCAATGTTTTAAGTGCTATTATTATTTCTACTTTAATATGTCCAAAGCACATTTATTACTAAATCTATTTCATTAAATATTCAAACTAATTTTTCTCAATTATATTTTTATGCAGTCACTTCTCTTTTTTTGCAGTCACTTCTTAATACACAAAAATGTCTTCCTTTGGTATATTTTGGCATCTTAAATAAAAGATCTTAAATAAAAGTGTGAGAAACTGATGATAAAATCTGGAACTTACTCTGGTTTTATAAAATTGACTTCTATGTGGTATACAATTATTATACTGTAGGCTTACACTAAGCATTGAATAGGAGAAAATTTTCACACTATGCTGCAAAGTACCACTTCCTATTCAGAAGACACCCCTTCTATGTTTCCTGCACAATCATCTTTCCCATTCTGTGACTATTCAAACCTCTCTCTTCTCAAACCTCTGACACCCACTTTCACCAGATGATTGCCTCCTACAGGAAGGTCAGAAGGGACCTTACCTGAGTCTCCAGCAGCACAGCCCACTTCCAACTTTGTGTATGAATGCAAGAGAAGGAGCCCTTCCCCCATGTAGGCCTAAATCTTTCCAAACTCCCACTTACCTCTTACCCATTAGTACTTAATGTGTAGGTATGGGTTTTTTAAACACTAAAAAAAGTAAAGAAACAAAAATAACAAAGCCAAAGCAATCTTTGTTCATCCCTATCTCTTATGCCAAGTTCGATTTTCTTTCTTCTTTAGAGCTAATATTTGATTATTCTAGTTTTCATCTACTTACCTCAAAACACTAAAGATGTGATTCCCCTATGTAACCGCTCTCCACGTTCTCAAATGATCTGCAAATTCCTAAACATAATAGATGTTATGCACTCAGTATCCTTCGTCATGATTATGATTATGATTATGATTATTATTATTGGCTTTGGTGGCATTTTTGAGACTAGGTCTCCCTTTAGCCCCAGCTGGCCTGGAACTCACAGAGATCCACTTGCCTCTGCCTCCCAAGTGCTGGGATTAAAGGCATGCACCACCATGCCCGGCCTGCACATTTTTTAGAAAGACTTCACACTGCTGAGTACTATCATCTTCTAAAACTTGCCCTTCCTTGGCTTGTAAAGATAGGGATGCCAGACTTTCTTCCTAACTCAGTGGCTTCTCCTTGGTCTTCCTGAAAGTTCCTTGTCCATCCTTCGGACACTCAATCTGAACTCTAGGTTTCTGTCACTAAATTACTCTCCAAGTGATCTCATTCATTTCCATATCTTCAATTATATAATTTAATAAAATACAATATATTCATATTATGGAATATGTATGGCCAAGTTCCTATGGCCCTTAATTTTAAATGACTAATGCACAAATCATTCCCCATTTCTGACTTTCTTTGAGGGATAGCCTAAACTAGAAACTAAAACAAACCGGGGCTGGAGAGATAGCCTAGCGGTTAAGAGCACCGACGCTCTTGCAGAGGACCCGGGTTCGATCCCCAGCACCCACATGGCGGCTAAGAACCGTCTGTAACTCCAATTCCAGGAGAACTCCAGTTCCAGGGGAATCCGAGACCCTCTTTGACCTCCGCGGCATTGCACGACACGGGTGCACAGACCTGCATGCAGACAGTACATTTATACACATACAAAAATAAATAAATAAATAAATAAATAAATAAAATTAAAAAAATAAAATAAAATAAAATAAAATAAAACAAACCAAATAAGCATTCAAATTCTTTTCATTTGGGCTGCCATCACTAACATTCCCATGGAAAATTCCAGAGGCCAATAAAAATACCACAGAGGAGTACTTGCCTGTAGAAGGCATACTTAATGTATGGGAGGCCGTGGGTTTGAACACAACAGTGCCCCCCAACATTCAATCCTACATACTAGTTTAACCTCCCTCCATTCTTCTTTACTTACCAGGTAATCCTCATCAGTTCTGACTATTCTTCCTTCTAACCATCTTTCACACACCTACTTCTCATCCCCAAGGTTAACACCCCAATTTTGGTCACCATCATCTCATGCTTGAATGTCTCCCTTTTCTACACTCTTGTCTTTCTATAGGAAGTGTGCTTGTTAAGACCAGCTTTTACCAAGTTGCTCTGCTATGCAAAACTTTCCAGTGGCTTCCCACTCCCCTTAGCATTAAAGTCTAAATTCCTTACCATGGTTTATAAACCACTCTACTTAGGACAGGAATAATTTTCCTGCCCCATCTGTTACCAATTTTTCTCTCATTTTGTATTCCAGACATACTGGGTGACATTTCAATCATGTACTACATAAATACCACCCCCCTCTCTGGGCACGTTCCTTTTCCTCCTCCAAATCCTGTCTGTCTTTACACCTGCTTACTCAAAAGTCTTCAGGTCTGGGCTTAAATTGTTTTCTTGGGAGGTTATCCTCTCACTCATTATATGTTCTATGCACTTCCTCTGTAATAAAAAAAAAAAATACTCTTCACTACTAGGTAACCAGGTCTCTGAGGTTTCTCTTCTACAGTGCATGTCAGTATCTAGCAGTCTGCATCAAGTTGGTATACAATTTGTGGGGCGGGGGGGGGGCACGACATCTAATCAGAAATAACCACATTTAACAATAATGGTAAAATTATTAAATAAACTAATATAAGGAAAAGAAAATCAACAGCTTGTCTAATATGCCACAGCTAATACATAGTAGAGCTAAAGGGGATACCAGGAATTTTTAAATTTTCTTTCCGCCTTACTCCAGCCTTCGCTTAATTGACCAAATTTCCTCCAAAACAGAAAGCTTTCTCCGTATGTCCTTCCCAGGGCAACGAACTTCAAGACACAACATATCTATCACTTCCGTCATCTTTCAGTAGAAATCTATTTCTGTTCCCTCTAGGGGAAGTATCAAAAGCTGAAAGCTCACAGGCAGAATTGGGGAATTACAGTCTTTCCAGAGTTTCCGCGAATAACTCTTTTAGGCCCACCTCCAGGAGTACAGCCCCTCCGACACTAAATTCCTCATTACTGAGCGGCAATGGCAACTTGTGTCCCATTAGGCCTCCTCTAGGGAGGGGTGGAGTGCGATCGGACCGGGCGGCTCACCGTGCCTTCGTTTGGGGAGAAGGGACCACCACGCGGAGGCCGGTGGGGGTGACGCGGGACGCAGGGGAGCGCACCGCCCAGGCAGTAGCCAGAGCTGGGCCTGTGGGGCGGGGCCTGGCCGGTCCAGGCCTAGAGTGGCGTGGGACCCTCCGCTGCCCGCAGCTCTCCAACAGCCCCTACCTGACTTGGCCGCCGCCGCCGCTTGCTCGGCGCTCTCCGAAGCCCGCGAAGCAAAAGGCCGAAGGAGCCTTCGGGGCTGAGCCTGCGACTCAAAACCGAGAACTGCCGAGCCGGGGAGAACGAGGGCCTACGGCCGCACGCACTAACACAGCCCGGCCTCGGCAGAAAGTTTCTCTAGTACCGACACGGCCGCCATGTTTCCGCCCCTGGCTCCGGGACTGTACGGATCGCCGTCAGAGTCAAACCGTGCCGCGCGCTTCCTTCAAAGGCCCAGCCTCCGCTTTCCCGGCCTGACCAGCTAAACTCCGGGACCCTGAATCCGCTGGAGGGCAGGGAGCTGGAAGACCACCGAACATCGGACTCACAAAGGTCACCACCTTGGGGCGGAACGAAACTGGGGCAGCTGGAATGTTAACTGCCGCACGTGGACTTAAGACTTTAGGAGGCGTTGCCACTCTTTAATATACATGGCATAATAAATACATGGCTTTGTGTGTGCTAGCCAGCTGAAGCCCAAGCCTTAAAAGACCTCTTTTTCCGTTCGGCCTGCTTGTCTAATTAAGTCTGCCATTAATCCATATCCTGAGCATCTTTACTCCTCGCCTGTCTTGCCCTGGCTCTGAGCATCCAGGGCTGATTGTCAATTGTATTCTGAAATCACTGATCAACGTGAAAATAGTATATCTAGAAGCATCATTTCAGCCACAGTGCTAAAGAACAAGATAATCTTAGGTTGAACTTAGTTGCAGTCTCGATTTCTCCATCTATACAATGGTAAGGAACCCTTCAAAGGATGGTGAATATACACCGAAACAATATGCCCCTCCTCTTACGTCAGTGTATGGAGAATTACTGAGAGGAAACATCCAGGTTAATGGGGACAATAACTAAAGAGACATAACAGCATTCTTGTGAAGAGGGCAAGGATAACTATTTGCCACCTGGGAAATGGAAAGACAAGAGCCCAATAAGATATGGAAAATGGAACATTGTAGCGAAACTGATTTCACATTGTTCTTTTATTAAAAACTAGATTTTCCAAGGGACTGCACACTTATCCCTAGGAAATAGGTTCAGAAATCTGAATAAAATTGGACCAGGCAGAAAGCATGAATACCTCTTCCCTTGTCCAAAAGACCTTCCTGCCTTCTATTCGCGCCAACATTTTCTTTTGCATCTAGCAATCACAGAGGTCAAATAATCTTAAAGCCCTAGTCTCCTCATATCAACGAATGCTGATAACACCCATCCTACAAGGTTCCCCCACGGATTTAGTGAGAATGTGTGCTTTGAAAATATAACCTATGGAAGGTTTATCCCTTAAGATAAAGCTAAAAATCCTTAATTAAGGCACGTAGGTCTTATCTCAGAGGTAGAATGCTTGCCCAGCCTGCCCGAGTTCTGGTTTGGAGCAAGCCTTACCATTAAATAAATACAAGTTGTGTTCTTTTCACCTTCAGTTTAAATTCCCACTCATTCCCCAGCTCTGCTCCCCAGCCTGTTTTCATTTCCACAAATGTAAGGGCCTGTTCAGATTTGCTCACTATTACATCAGTTTAGCTCTGTGCCTGATATAAAGTTAGCACTTAAATATTTTTAAACAAAATGCTGAACCTCTCTAGTTCTCATCAATTGTTTTATATTAATGTTATCTATGCGTTATCCAAAGTCCCTAATGTCACAGTAGCCTTGGAAGCTACTGAAAATACCACGTCTCTGGAGAGGCCCATTAAGGAATGGATACCTGCTATTCTGATCTGCTGCAAGGATTAGAACATTCCATTCCATTGTTTCTTCCTTTAAGAGCTGGTCCTGTCAATCATCTGCCCAAGAGACCACTCCTCAAGAAGCCAGCCAAGCTAAGGAGATGGGAAGATTAATTATTAATTAATAATTAATGAGATCAGATAACTTTCCTTTTCAGAAACCCCATTCTCTGTGCAGCTGCTACAGAACATATACCTTATCCTTTTCTTCTTTTCTGTCTCTTTTGTATATTTGCCAAAGCCTAAGCTCTTTTTTTTTTTTTTTTTTTTTTTTTTTGGCATTTTGGGCTTCTTTAACTCTTTCTTTGAAGCCACCCTCTTTTTATCACTTAGCACTCTTTTGTCTGCTTGCTACTAAATATTTGTGCAGTAGCTTTCATTCTTAGATTTGTTTTCATTGTAGTGAGATACTTTTCTCATATTTTTATTTTTAATTTTTTTAAGTTAACAGATAAAGTATTGGGTTTCATTATTGCTATTTCATACATATATGTCAGTTTACTTCATTCTTATTAATTCCTCTTTCCAGGTCCCTTCCTTTGCTGATTCCTTACATCAATCTTATTGAAAGTTACCAGTATTTACTAAAAGAACCTGATAAATGTGAAAGACTAAATATCATTCTTCTATTAAGAAAAAAAAAATGGGACCAGCAAGATAGCTCAGTAGGTAAAGACATCTGCCTCAATGCCTGATGACCTGAGTTTGATCCTTGGAACTCACATGGTAGAAGGAGAGAACTTAATCCAGCAAGCTGTCCTCTGACTTCCACAACTGAGTCATGAAATGCACATGCCCTGTCCCATACAGGCTCATGCACACAAAATAAATAATGTAATTTAAATTTTTAATTTCAAAAATTTGCATTATATTGTTTATTTTGCCTGTCTGTGTGGGTGCTTATGTGCCTGTGGAGGTGAGAAGGCACCTTGTGTCAGGTCTCTCTTTGTACCGCATGTGTCCCAGGGATCAAACTCAGGCTAGGCAGCAAGCCCCCCAAATGTTACTCATTTCTGTCTACCCTCTTTTTTCATATATCATTTAAATTCACCTCCCATTGTCTCTGCCCTAGCTGAGGGATATACTGATCGTCTTCATCCTTATCTAATCCATTAAACTAGCTCCTATAGATCTCAGTCACTTCATAGATTATTAACATGTTGATTCCCACTGGCTACAAAATAAAGAACAAACTCCTTAACCTGGCACCTCAAGCCCCCAGCATTTGGTCTGGATTCCCCTTTCCTTGGTGCTATTTATTCTGAAATTAGAAGTGTTAGGGTCAGTTCCTGACATCTGGTAAATCTATAGCCAAACACCTGGACATAAAACAGTCACCTGGGAACCATTTCAATGTCAGGAGATTTCAAGCTGTGGTTAAGCTGTGGTTACTGATGACAGTATAATGATCCTAATAGCTGGAACAGATGTTCTTCAACACCTGTTTCTTTTTTTTTTTTTTTTCTTTAGTCCTTGAATCCTTTTATTTTTATTTATTTTTTAAGAGATTCACAATATGAGTACAGTTGTTCTCAGATCACATTAATGTTGCTCAGTTTGCCATACAATTAGATAACTGTCACTGAAAAATATCTACTAAAAAGGCAATGGAAACTGCATCTTTGCTCCCTCCACATGTATTATTCAGTTATGATGTATTGGTCTACTTCAAGTTTGCCTCAGCCTTAATTAATTTACAGTAAATTATTTATCATATTTCTTTTTTTCTTTGTGTTTTAAGGGATTCTACAATATAAGAGCACAGTTGTTTTCAGATCACATTGATGTTGCTCAGTTTGTCATACAATTAGTTAATTGGTGCTAGCATCCATACATGAGGGATACCATTTGTTGTTTGTTTTTCTGGGATTGTGTTACTTCACTCAGCATTATACCTTGTAGCTCCAGCCATTTACCTGCAAAGCTCATGATGTCATCTTCCTTTACCACTCCATTGAACAGAGTGGACTTTGTAGATGTACCACATTTTATCCACTAGTCAGTTGAGGGGCACTTGGGTTGGTTACAGCTCCTTGCTATTGTGAAGAGAGCTGCAATAAACATGGCTATGCATGTATCTCAGGAGTAAGATGAGTCTTGTGGGTACATAGACAGGAGTGGTATGGCTGGGTCAGGTGGCAAATTCATTCCAAATCTTCCAAGGGTTCTCCACACTGCTTTCCATAGTGGCTGTACCAATTTACATTCGCACCAGCAGTGGATGAGTATTCCCCTTTCCCCACAACCTCTCCAGTACTTGGTATCATTTGTTTTCTTGATCCTAGCCAGTTTTATTGGAGTGAGATGATATCTTAAAGTGGTTTAAATTTGCATTTCCTTAATTATTAGCAACATTGAACACTATTTAAGATGTTTCTCAGCCATCTCTAATTCCTCACTTGTGAAGTCTCTGTTCAGGTCTTTGCTCCATCTTTTGAGTGGGTTATTTGTTTTCTTTCTTCTTTGTTTTTTGAGTAGTTTCTATAGTCTGGAAATCAATGCTTTGTCAGATGTATCACTGGTGAAGGTTTCCTCCCATTCTGTGGGTTTCCTCTTTATTTCCTTGATTGTTTCTTTTGATGTACAGAAGCTTTTGAGTTTAACCACATTTGTCAATTGTCGACCTTCACATTGAGGTCTTTGATCCATCTGGAGTTGACTTTTGTACAGGGTGAGAGGTAGGGGTTTAACTTAATTTTTCTACAAGTAGTGATCCAATTTTGCCAACACCACTTGCTGAAGATGCTGACTTTTCTCCATTGTGTCTTCTTGGTCCCCTTGTCAAATATGAGGTGGCTGAAATTGTATGTGCTCAAGTTTGGATCTTCAGTTTTGTTCCGTTGGTCAACAGGTCTGTTTTTGTGCCAGTACCAAGTTGTTTTTATGACTATAGCCCTGTAGTATAGTTTAAAGTCTGGTATAGAGATCTCCCCTATATTGCTCTTTTTGCTCAGGGTTGCTTTGGCTATTTGGGGGTAGGGGTCTTTTGTTTTTCCAAATAAAATTAAGGACTCTTTTTTTCCAAGCCTGTGAATAAACTCTTGGGGATTTTAATTGGAAGTACATTAAATCTGTACAAGAGTTTGGGTAGAATGGACATTTTTACTATATTAATTTTCCCAATCCATGAGCATGGGAGGTTTTTCCATCTTCTGATGTCTTCTTCACTTTCCTTCTTCAGGGCTTTAAAATTTTTGTTGTAGAGATCTTTGGTGTCTTTGGTTAGGTTTGTTCCTAGGTATTTTATTGTTTTTGAGGCTATTGTGAGTGGGAAGGTCTCCTTGTATTCCTTCTTCAGTTGCTTCTTGTTGGTGTAAAGAAAGGCTACTGATTTTTCTAGGTTAATTTTGTATCCTGCCACTTTACTGAAGCTCTTAATCGTTTCTAGGAATATTCTGGTGGAGTTTTCAGCATCCCTTAAGTAAACAATCATATCATCAGTGAAAAGGGATAGCTTGACTTCCTCTTTTCTAATTAGTCCTCCTTTAATTTCTTTTTCTTGTCTTATTACCCTAGCAAGTTTTTCAACCACTATATCGAAGAGAAGTGGTGAGAGGGGGCAGCCTTGCCGAGTTCCTACCTTTAAAGGGAATGCTGTCATTTCTCCATTTAGGCTATGGGTTTCCTTTATATGGCTTTGAATACATTGAGGAATGATCCTTCCAATCCAATTCCCTCTAGGACTTTAAGCATGAAGGGATGCTGGATTTTGTCAGAGGCTTTTTTCTGCATCAATTGAGATGATCCTGTGGTTTTTGTCTTTCGGTCCATTTACATGTTTTAAGATATTTATTGATTTTCTTATGTTAAACCATCCCTGCCTCTCTGGTATGACTCCAACTTGGTCATGATGGATGATCTTCTTGATGTGGGTCTGTATGCAGTTTGCTAGTATTTTGTTGAGAATTTTTGCATATGTGTTCATTAATGAGATGGGGCTATCATTCTCCTTTTTGGTTGTATCTTTGCCTGGTTTTGGTATTAGAGTGTGACTGGCTTCATAGGAGTTTGGGAGAATTCCCTCTGTTTGTATCCTTCTGAACATTTTAAGTAATAATGGTTGTAAGTCTTTTTGAAATGTTTTATAGAATTCTGCTGTGAAACCATCTGGGCCTGGGCTTTTGTTAGTTGGGAGGTTTCTTATTACATCTTCAATTTCTTCATATATTATGGGTCTGTTTAAGCTGTTGATCTCTTCTTGGTTGAGCTTTGGCGATTCCCAAGATTTCAGATATTCATCCAATTCTCCTAGGTTTTCAAACTTAGTAGAGTATAGGTTTTTGAAGTATTCCCATATGATTGTCTGGATCTTTTCATTGTCTGTTGTGATATTTCCCCTTTCATCACAGATTCTATTGATTTGGAGTTGTTCCTTCTTTCTTTTGGTTAACTGGGCTAGAGGTCTGTCTATCTTGTTTATTCTCTCAAAGAACCAAATTTTGGATTCATTGATTTTTTTTTGTATTGTTTTCTTTGTTTCTATTTCATTGATTTCTGCTCTGATTTTTGTCATTTCTTCCTGTCTGTTGCATTTAGGGTTCATCTGTTGTTGTCTCTCAAGTGTTTTTAGCTGCAGTGTTATATTGTTCACTTGTGCTCTTTCTGTTTTTCTAATGTAGGCACCCAGAGCTATAAACTTACCACTTAGGACTGCTTTAAAGTATCCCATAGGTTTTGTTTTGTTGTATTGTCATTGCCATTCAGTTCCAGGAATGATTGTATTTCTTTCTTTATTTCTTCCTTGGCCCATTCATTACTCAGGAGTGTATTGTTTACTCTCCATGTGTTCTTGTAGATAGTAGGGCTTATCCTGGTGTTGAAATTGAGCTTTATTGCACTGTGGTCTGATAGAATGCATGAAATTATTTCAATCTTTTTGTATTTGTGGAGGTTTTTTCTGTGTACCAGTATGTGGTGGATTTTGGAGAATGTTCATTGGGGTGCTGAGTAAAAAGTGTATTCTCTGGTATAAGGATGGAATATTCAGCAGATATCTGTGAGGTGTGTTAGTTCAGATGTCTCTCTGTTTATTCTTTGTCTGGTTGACCTATCCAAAAGGCTCAGTGGGGTATTGAAGTCCCCTACTATGAGTGTACTGGAGTTAATCTGTGCCTTGAGATCCTGGAGAATTGTCTTTATAAAGTTTAGTGCACCAGATTTTGGTGCATATACATTCATGATTGTGAAACCTTCATGGTCAATTTTTCCTTTGATAAAGATGTAATGGCCTTCTTTGTCTCTTCTGATTTATTTTACTTTGAAGTCTTTTTTGTCTGATACTAAAATAGCAACACCTGCTTTCTTTTTGGTACCATTTGCTTGGAATATTTTTTTCCATCCTTTCACTTTAAGGTGGTGCCTATCCTTGAGAGTGAGATGTGTTTCTTGTAGACAGCATATAGATGGGTTCTGTTTCCTAATCCAATCTCCCAGTCTATGTCTTTTGATTGGGGAGTTTAGTCCATTAATATTTAAGGGTATAACTGATAGGTTTCTGTTGATTCCTTTCACCTTATTATCCATTTGCATTGTTGGTCTAGGTTTCTACTTCTGCAGTTATGCTTTATTAATTTCTCTTTCTAGGTGCCTGGGGACAATCGCTTCTTTTGGAGCAATTGCTTCAAGTATTTTCTGAAAAGTTGGTTTTCCGGACATGTATTCTATCATCTTATGTCATGGAAGATTTTTCTCTCTCCTCCAACTATAATTGACATTTTTGCTGGGTATAGTAACTTGGGTTGGCATCTATAGTCCTTTAACACTGGGAATGCTTTGCTCCACATGCTTCTTGCTTTCATAGTTTACACTGAGAGGTCAGTTGTAATTCTGATGGGTTTCCCTTCTTTATATGTAACTTGTTTTTCTCTTGTGGCTTTCAGAATTTTGTCTTTGTTTTGGGTGTCTAGCATTTTAACTATGATATGGAGTGGGGAGTTTCTTTTCTAATCTTGTCTGTTTGGAGTTCTATGTGCTTCTTGTATTTGTATTGGTTTGTCTTTTTTAGTTTGGGAACATTTTCATCTATTATTCTGTTTAAGATCTGATCAGTACCATTCTCTTGGGATTCTTCTCCTTCCTCTATCCCTATGATGTGAAGGTTTGATATTTTCATAGTGTCTGACAATTCCTGGTTGTTCCACTTTTGTGTATTTTTAAATTTTTTATAATCTTTACTTGAGGTTTTTAGTTGTTCTCTGTTATCTTCCAGGTCTGATGTTCTTTGTTCTGCATCCTCCATTGTTTTTTCCATTCCTTTCCTCTTTTTTTTTAATTTTTTAAATTAATTTTATTTATTTCTGTATGTATATGAATGTACTGTCTGCATGCAAGTTTGTGCACCCGTGTCGTGCAATGCCGCGGAGGTCAGAAGAGGGTGTCGGACTCCCCTGGAACTGGAGTTCTCCTAGAATTGGAGTTTCAGATGGTTCTCGGCCGCCATGTGGGTGCTGGGGATCGAACCTGGGTCCTCTGTAAGAGCGGTCGGCGCTCCCAACTGCTAGGCCATCTCTCCAGCCCCATTCCTTTCCTCTTGATTGGATGAGTGTTTGATTTCCTTTTTCATTTCATCTTGTGATTTCTTTAGTATTTCTACTTCCTTCTGGAGCTTTTCATTCTCTTCCTGTAGCTCTTTCCTTCCCTGGTCAGTTTCCTTTTTTATTTCAACATGGGATCTTTTCAGTGTTTCCACTTCCTTCCAGAGTTTGTCATTTTCTCCTTCTCGTTCTTTCTGGTGTTTGTCAATCTCTCTTTCTAGGTCCTTCTTGAGTTTTTCATTCTCTGTCCTTAGTTCTCTGACTTGTTCTTTATATTCTTTGTTCTCTTTGAATATGTCTGAAATTGTTCCTCTAAGATCTGTGTTCTGGGCCATCCCCAGGGGGATCCCACTGTAGGAATCTCCCACAGGGTAGGTAGAACTTGGTGTGGTATTTTCCTGCACCTTTCCCATGTTGTCCCTTCTTCATGTCCCGGGCATGTGGGTTTCTCTTTGTATTCCAATGCAAATCCCAAATGCCTCTTCACTGTGTTGAAGGCTTGCTTTGCTTGCCTTCTTCAGATGCCTTTGTTGTTTGTTTGTTTGATTTATTTTTCTCCTTGTTTATGGAGTGTTGACTTGTCTAAGTTTTAGGCTTTCTATTGGAAGTCTAACTCACTCTTCCCTTTCTGTTCTGAAGGTTCTCCAAAGAATCCACTTGGACACTCCCTCAGTAATTCTAGTTGATGGGGGTGGGGGGTATATACACTACTCTGTGCTTCAGATGGTAGTGGGAAATCCCCAATCTAAGCTCTGTGCACTCAAGTCCCACAGTGGCAACAGGTCCACCTTTTATACCAGCTAACAGGATGACTCTGCCCCCACAGCCACACAAGACAATGACTTAAACCAATGAGACAATCATCCAGAGATAGAATGATCCAACAATCCGCCTGGCTGAAGTGCCCAGCTCCTACCTGTGCTTCAGGTGGTCCTGGGAAATCCCTGATCTAAGCTCTGTGCACTCAAGTCCAACACCTGTTTCTATACTAGCAAGGTCTGTGTGCACCATGACAAGAAACTCAACCAGAGTAGTTAGCTCAGACTCATAACACCTGCTGGAAATAGCACCAAGTCAACACAAAAGCAAGAAACAGTAGAAGGAGCAGCACCTGCCACAGAGGAATGGCTGCTTCCATCACGTACTCCAGTCCTATGAGACCTGTATTATCTGTCCCCTACAGTCTCCCTGTTTTTTCTCCTTTCTTTCTTTTCTCTTTCTTTCTTTCTTTCTTTCTTTCTTTCTTTCTTTCTTTCTTTCTTTCTCTTTCTTTCTCTTTCTTTCTTTCTTTCTTTCTTTCTTTCTCTTTTCTTTTTTGTCTTTTTGTGACAGGGTCTCTCTTTAGTCCCAGCTGGCCTGAGGCTCACCATGTAGACCAGGCGGGCCTTGAACTCACAAAGATCCACCTGCCTCTGCCCCCCAAGTGCTAGGATTAAAGGTGTGCACCACCAAGCCTGACATCCTTTCTTCCTAGAACGTAGGTCTAAACTCCAAGTTTGCATAGATTGGCAGCAATGTACCACTTTGGTTACAAAGTACATTCAGCTATATTATATAATTTTGTATCTTTTTTTTTTTTTTTTGGTCTTTTCCAGACAGGGTCTCCCTGTAGCCCCCTCTGTCCTGGAACTCATTATGTACACCAGGCTGGCCTTGAACTCACAAAGATCTGCCTGCCACTGCCTCCCGAGTGCTAAGATTAAAAACATGTGCCACCATACCCAGCTTATATTATATAATTTTGATAAAAATCCAGTATTATGGGGCTGGAGAGATAGCCTAGAGGTTAAGAGCACCGACTGCTCTTGCAGAGGATCCGGGTTCTATCCCCAGCACCCACATGGCGGCTGAGAACCGTCTGTAACACCAATTCCAGGAGAACTCCAGTTCCAGGGGAATCCGGCACCCTCTTCTGACTTCTGCAGCATTGCACGACACCGGTGCACAAACCTACATGCAGACAGTACATTCAAATAAATAAATAAATAAATAAATAAATAAATAAATAAATAAATAAATTTAAAAATCCAGTATTATAAATATATTCACCATTTTATAACTGTACAAGATTTAGTAAATGTAGATTGTATCAGGCATCAGATCAGCTGGAACTGGAGTTACAGATGGTTGTCAGGTATCATGTGGGTGCTGGGAACTGAACTGGCTCCTCTGCAAGACCAACCAGTGCTTTTGTCAGCTGAGCTGACTCTCCAGCCCACTTTCTTGGTGTGTTGTTTTATGAAGAAAAGCTGGACTTTATTAAATAAAGCATGGATATTTGTGAAAAGTTATTTATTGTATGCTTATATTTAAGCATGAGTATTAAAGACAGGGGTAGAAGGACAAAGGAAGGGAGGAGAAAGTGACAGAGAGAGAGAGAGAGAGAGAGAGAGAGAGAGAGAGCACTTAAGTCCTTTGCAGTACAGAAGCTTTTAATTCAACAGGCAGCCTAAAGAATGAGGAATAAGTCTTTGCCAGCTATACATCTGACAGAGAAGCAATGTCTATAATATGCAAAGAAACATAAAAAACCAAACAAGAAAACAAGTAACCCAATTAAAAAGTGGGCTATGGAACTGAACAGAGAGTTCTCAGAAGAACTGGAAATAGATAGGAAGCATTTTAAAAAGTGCTCCCTATCCTTAGCATTTAGGGAAATGTGAATGACAACTACATTGAAATTTCATCTTAACTGAGTCAGAATTGCTAAGATTAAGAAAAAACAACAAATGCTGATCAATTTACAGAAACTGGAGAACCCTCATTCACAGTGGGAGTGAAAAATTCATTCAACCACTGTGGAAATCAGTGGGAAAACTAGAAATGAAGCTACCATATGAGCCAGCTATACTGCTCCTGGGCGTATAACCAAAGGACTTTATTTCCTACTATAGAGACACATGGTCATCCATGTTCACAGCTGCTCTTTCTCAATAGCTAGGACATGGAAAAAAAAAACAACTAGATATCCATCAGCTGATGAATGGATAATGAAAATGTGGTACGGGGCTGGAGAGATGGCCTAGCGGTTAAGAGCGCCGACTGCTCTTGCAGAGGACCCTGGTTCAATCCCCAGCACCCACATGGCAGCTGAGAACCATCTGAAATTCCAATTCCAGGAGAACTCCAGTTCCAGGGGAATCCAAGACTCTCTTCTGACCTCCGCGGCATTGCACGACACGGGTGAACAAACCTACATGCAGACAATACATTCATACACATTCAAAAATAAATAAAATTTAAAAAATGTGGTACAAATACACAATGTAATTCAACTGTTTTCATCAGTCTTATTCAAAGCTGTGAAACTTCCGAATTAAAATAAGTACCAGTGTGGCAAGATATGTCCAAGGATATAATAGTAGCATGGTTGATACGGGTATAAACAACTCCTTTCTGATGAACAGCCCGAAGCATTTGTTGTCCAACCATGCATGGCACAGGAAGAGACTGTATGATAACTTAAAGTAGCAGAAACACAAGGCCCTTTCTGTGGTACTCATTTCCAGGCCTATGAGTAAGCAACTTGTGATCAAGCAAAATGGTAGTAGAGTTGGGTGCATTTGAATGATAACAAGGATTGTAGTTAGTTCACAACTTCATGGACAAAGCCAAAAATTAGAGCCAGGACACAGAAGACTGAAGAGGATTTCTATGACCTGCAAGTAGGAGACCACAGGTTACAAAGAGGGCATGTTCTCCTTAAAGAAAAAAAGGGTGAGACTTTATTAGGGAGGCCGATACCTATTCATATGTGGGCAGTACTTTGGAGAGGGTATGTTCTTGCACATGCTCAATTTAGAATACGTATTTTTGAGCATGCTCTCTTAGGTTCATAATTTAAGGAGTAATTATGGCAGAAAGGAATACCCTCATATACATTGGAGTGACATTGTGAAGACAATGAGAAATGCTTAACAAGAAAGGGAACCTGCTGGTCACTTCTGGCTTCTACCATCAGTTGTGGCCCCTATGGTGGGCTTAGGAAAGAGAGCAAAATGTAAAGCAGTCAAATTTCGGAACAGATGAAACAGAGACTCCAGAGTAGGGTCCTTGCTAGCAGTCTCGGCCTGCTGATATGCCACAAAACTGAAAAGTCCTCCAATTTCTTATTTGTGACCAAGGAAAGAATACCCTGGAAGGAGTAAAATAGATCTCCCCCAGATTCCCTGTACCTTTATGGTTATTAACAATTTTCTGTCTGCCTTCTCCCTGGAAGTATCTGCACAGGAGTGGGATTACTGCTAGACTTGGTGTTTCCATTTTTTCATATACATGAAGGGCAGGAGCAATGACTGGACCTACATAGCTGTCTGCATCCACTCAGCCAGGGCATCATCTGGAACCATGGTGTTGCTTGCTTGCTCTCTCAGTAACAGGGTCATAAAAAAAGAAGCAGGCATAGAAAAGAGGGGGAGGCATTAACAACCTGGATGGCCACCTTCAGTGCTGAGGTTTGCAAGAATCCACATGAAGCTGGCCACACCATTGGTCTCTGAGGATAGCCTTGCTCATGTCCTAGACCTTGAGTGTGGCAGTGTTTATTTCTTTTCATATTGTCATAATTGTCTTTATAGGGTCTTAGTCATTCATCTGGACCATGTTGTTTTTATGAGACAGCCACCTCCAACCAGTGCAGTAGAATAAGGGTCAGTTCTCAAAGATGGGAAAATGCAGCCATTTCTGACCCCTGGAATGTTTTGAGTCAAAGGCTCCATTCTCAAGGTGACTACTGGTTGAAGCACCTTGCCAGTTTACTAGGTGATGATGTGAGACCATTTCAAAGCAAAGCTTTTGAATAGGTTTCAAATTTTTTATATTAGTGGGGTGCAAATCTCTGAGGATTAAGAAACTGCCCAACAACTGGAGTCATAAACACTCCATACTTACTCCCCTTACTCCCTCCTGCCACACCCCCAGGCTGTGAAGACAAGGATTCAGATATGAGTGGATCTTGATATGCTGTCATCCCAAGTTTCTGAATCCTACAAGGTTCTGGTCCCTCTCTTGCACATTTACATTATTTTCCCATTGTCATGCCCTTCAAAATGCATAATTTTATTCTTTTTTTTTAGGTGAATGCTTAGCATCTCTCTTTAGCTGTATTGTCCTTCTCTAAATATGACCATTAAAGTCAGATAGTCCTGAGTTAAATCCAGATTTTTACATGAATGTGTATATGCTTACTTGTCTTTATGTACACCGTATGCTGGCAGTGCCCACAGAGGCCAGAAGAGGGTGTTGATCCCCTGGAACTGGAGTTACAAACAGTGTGAGTCACCATGTGGGTGCTGGGAATCGAATACTGGTCCTCTGCAAGAACACAAGTGCTCTTAATTGCTGAGCTATCTTAAGCTTGCCTTTTAAATCTTTTATAAAAACTATCTTATTTATTATTTTTATTTTATGTGTATGAGTCTATTGCCTTTCAGTGTGTAAGTGCACCCATATCATGCAATGCCCAGAGAAGTCATAAAAGGCCAATTGGATCCCCCATCATTGGAGTTACAGAGAGTAGTTAGCCCCCATATGGGTTCTGGGAATTGAGTCCAGGTCCTCTGCAAGAGCAATCAATGATATTTTAACTGTGGAACCAGCTTCCTAAATCCTTTCATGGAATTTTTTGCATTCTCAGTTATGGAAGGAGACAGAAGGCCTAACAGAGAAGTGAAAAATCATTACTAAAATCAATTCTTATATTCTAAGAATTGTTACATAACAATGTAAAGGGATGTCACACTCCTATGCATGTTCTTTTGAATCTCATGCTTCACCTTGCATTACAAATGAACTGATCCCACTGCATTTTTATCCACCTAACTTTAATACTACTTTTTCATCAGTGAGGTTAAAATGTTGCTTCTTGCCTCTGAAAAACTTTAGAAAGGAACACATTTGTTCTTTATTTTATTACAAGGACTTGCTTGAAAAAATTTTGAAGTATAAGAGTAATGCTAACAGTTCGATGGATATCATAAGTGTGGCACCTTGACTCCTGCTTTGTTTCCCCTCATCCCAGTTGGCACCATTCTTCAAAACCAAAAGTGACCTCTTCTATGAAATTCCAGACCATCATATTTCCCTCAGTAAGAAAATGCTGGAGAGGTTGTGGGGAAAGGGGAACACTCATCCACTGCTGGTGGGAATGTAAACTGGAACAACCACTGTGAAAAGCAGTGTGGAGAACCCTTAAAAGACTCAAAATGAGCCTACCACCTGACCCAGCCATACCACAACTGGGTATATACCCACAAGACTCATCCTACTGTAAAGATACATGTACATCTATGTTTATTGCAGCTCTTTTCACAATAGTGAAGAGTTGGAAGCAACCCAAATGCCCCTCTGAGGGGTGGATAACAAAAACGTGGTACAACTACACAATGGAGTTCTATGCAGTGGTAAAGAAAGAGGACATCATGAGATTTGCAGGTAAATGGATGGAACTCGAAGCCATTATGTTAAGTGAAGCAACACAGTCCCCAAAAAACAGAGAATGGTTTCTCTCATTTGTGGATGCTAGTACCAAATCCCCCAGTTGAAAGAAAAGCTGAGCAATTTCTTATATTTCTTTCTATCTGAATGCAACTGTGATGTTATAATGTGAATATCTTAATGAGTCCTAGAATTAAGTTACCACTTATTTTCAGGCATGGTAATTAATGTACATGGGTAGAAAGTATATATTCATATTTTACAGTAATATAAAATTAAAAGAAAAAATCTGAACCCCTGAACATAAAACAAAAAAAGTGACTTCTGGATATTGAACCTTTGTCAGATGGGTCACTGGTAAAGAGTTCCACTCTAAACTTGTTTTGGAATTAACATAGAGTTTATTTTCAGAGTTTGTAANTATATATATATATATACACTCCATACATATATATGTATACATATGCATATTTTGGAGTAATACAAAATGAAAGTCAACAATGACAAAAAAGACTTGATGGAAGAACTGACCAAAACTGTAAAATTCTGTATCAAAAAAGTTGAAAAAGACTGAGTAAACGATGCAAGACAGGACTTAACATGTATGGCAGAATGATAGACTCTGGTGAGGGGGGTATGTTTGGGGGAACAGATCTAAATTTGATTAAGAAATGTCATATGAAATGTACAAAAGCTTAATAAAAATTAAGGGGAAAAAGGTATCTCTTTTCTTTCACCTTCCTGGCTTCCTGGTGTTTCTTCAGCAACCTGCTCTCTGGTGTTTCATCTGTGCTGATGGTTTGGTGAGTTCACTGAATCTAAAGCCATTTCTCACCCAGGTCCATTTCATAAGAATATTCTTTTTTTTAAATGTATAATTGTTATTACATTTTGTGGGCATTCCCTTTGGCTGGAGCACTTAGGACGTCAGCTTCAGAGGCCCAGACAACCTCCAGGGAAAGGCTGGCAATCCCCAGCCCTCAGAGGCCTGGGCCCTGCTAATTTCCAGCTTGCCAATGGATAAAACCTGCTTGGTGGCTCTGTCTTTGATGCTTTGGGCAAAACATTGTCACATTCAAGTAGTGATCTGGAGAACACACCTCAGTTTCGGTCAGCTAGCACCCTGTATATGCTGTAAATTCCTGTGCACCCCCCAACTCCCATTCCCACCTCACAAGGTCTGGTATAAAGACCCCGGGTTGCATGAATAAAGTTGAGTTATTCCTTTGGAATCTCTCCTGGGTTAGTTTCTTCACTGACCTGCCTTGACTCATCCCTCCTCCTCCTGGCTCTAGCCTGAGCCTTGGTAACCATTCTGAGGAAGGAATGGTATGCTTGCAGGAACAGAGAGGAAGGAATGTTAGCAAAATTCATAAATGCATATAATGCATTCTGGTTCCTCTCACCCCCAAGCTCTCCTAGCTCACTCCCACTCTTGTCAAACCTCTCCTTTCCCACAAGTCCCTTTCTCACAGTCATGTTTTATATTGTTTTGTGACCCACTGAGTTAACTAGGGCCATCTGTCTGACCAAGAGTTTAGAACTATCCATTAGATCCTGGTGAATTCAAATTTGGGTATATAACTGAAGACTCTGACTACTCCTCCCATAGAATCCACCAGAACCTTATAGTTATGCTTGAAGGAAAGCATCCTGACATTCAGCATACATTTTTAAGCCAAGGCTTGCTGTGAACTTGTTTCTCCAGAATTCCCTTGGATCTGTGATTCTCTTGGAATAAAGTGCTTGCTCTTTCTTTTATTGAAGCAGTATATCCGGCATGACATGGGGAGGTAAAAGCAGAACTGTCTTATTAGAGAAGAATTTTGTCCTTTCTGATCACTACTGATTTAGACCACATATAACCACAGACATTATCAGTTTAATCCCATCTATTGCTTGCAACAAAAATGGGATAACTATTGTTTTCAATAAGATAAGCAATGTTTGCAGTGTTTTGATATGTAATATATTATATATTATAATATAATATATTATATATAATATATTGTAATATGTAATATATTACATATTATATAATATATTACATATCAAAACATATTATATCATATCATAACACATATATTATAACATATATTACATATTATAATATAATGTGTAATATAACATATATATTACATATATATTATAATATGTAATATATATGCTACACATATATTATATGTAATATATAATTATATTAATATATAATATATTACACATATATTATATGTAATATTATATATGTAATATATATATTACATATCAAATATAATTTGGGGTTAAGGGCAAGGAAGGGTCCAGAAATGACAAATATTACCCTATTTTGAGCAATGCTCTAATATTTTTATAGTTTTCATGGGTAATCCAATTCAGTATCAACAAATTTGTTTTAGAGCTTTGCAATTAAGGATTAATATAAGAATAACAATTCTGTAGTCAATACCTAGTGTCTCAAATTTGTACTTATTTCACTTTCTCTTAAAAAATTAAAGAGAAAACATGATTTTTCAATTTATTAAGTTTAATATACAGATATTATACTATGAAAATAATTACCAATGAAAGTGTCTTTCACATCTCCAATTTTATCTCCACATGGTAGGCTGAATCTATTTCTCCTGAGTACCCTTTTCTTCTGTATAGTCAGGGTTCTCTAAAGAAACAGAATCAATAGAATGAAATATATATATATATATATATATATATATATATATATGATAATTTGTTTCATAGTCTTTATCACAACAACACCTTCATTTCTTTTTAAATGAAATATTAGAATAATAAGAAGTTTTCTGGTCATATACACACACTTATAATTTGTGGACCGAGATCTCCTGAGGCCAGCGGAAATACCAGGGCGCAGGCTGAAGAGGCCCCCACCCATGCCAACTGGGATTACGAAGAGGCATCTGAAGGAGGCAAGCAAAGCAAGCCTTCAACACAGTGAAGAGGCATTTAGGACTCACATTGGAATACAGGCAAGGAGAAGCCCATATGCCAGGATCACGAAGAAGAGACAACACTGGAAAAGGGCAGGATAATCCCGTGCCAAGCTTTACCAACCCTATGGAAGACTCCTGCAGTGGGATCCCTCTGGGGATTCCCCAGGACACAGACATCAGAAACACAATTGGGAACATATTTAAAGAACTACAAGATCATAAAGAACAAATTAAAGAACTAAGAAAAGAGAATGAGGAACTCAAGAAGGACCTAGAGAGAGAGAA
>VZQC01008666.1:572048-590691 GCA_009823505.1 Rhizomys pruinosus | reverse complement strand
CAAAAATAGTATATATATATATATATATATATATATATATATATATATATGTAACATTTTCATCATCTATTCATTTGCTGATGAGCATCTAGGCTTGTTTCATTTTCTTGAGATCATGAATACAGCATAAATCAACATAGATGTGTAAGTATTTTGTAGGATATAGAGCCCTATGGGTGTATGCCCAGAAGTGGTATAGCAGGGTCATATGTTAGTTCTGTTTTGATGTTTTGAGAAGCCTCCATAGCGATTTCCATAATGGCTATACTAGTTTGCACTCCCACCAGCAGTGAATAATGGTTCTTCTTTCTCTGCATCTTTATCATCGGCATTTGTTGTCAGATTTCTTTTTTAATTAAACTTTTTTATTGTTTTACAATTTCATACGTGTTAGATAGCTCTAGTTGTTAACTTGAAATACCTGGGAAGAGGGAACCTCACTTGTGGAAATTATCTCTATTGGATTGTGCTGTGGGCATGTCTGTGAAACATTTTCCTGATTGTTGAGTGAAGTGTGATTGCTCTTCATTCAGGGATGGGACATTGTGAAATCTCTCCCCCTCTACATTGGCACATTCACTGTGGTGTCATTATGCAGGTTTTGAACAGAAAACTCTCCTTTTGAGATATCATGGCCACAGCATTCCTATCATGTCCAGAAGACACTCCAGACATCATGGGCCTCTGTTCTTATAATCTTTCTTCCTCTCTTTCATGATGTTTCCTGAGACTTAATTATAGGGGTTGCATTGTAAATGTGCCAATTGGGACCTGGTACCCCAGGGTCACTTATTCTCTGCATTTTTACCAGTTGAAGATTTCTCAGGCAGCCTCTGTCAGCTGCAAAAAGAAACTGCTTTGATGAGAGATAAGAATTACACTTATTTGTGGATATAAGGATAACTATGTAGTACACAGCTAGAAATTGTATTGGTTTAGGAAAATGGCAGTAGATTCTCCACTTGGGTCTATGACCTTTTAAGCCACAGGGAGTTGGCTGGGTTTATAACATATGGCTTGAATTCCCTCCTATTAAGTGGGCCTTAGGTCCAATTAATTAGACACCCATATACCATAATTACAATGTCTGAAAATAAGTGGTAATTTAACTCTAGAGCCCATTAAGGGGTTCACATTATAACAGCACAGTTGCTTTCAGATAAAAAGAAATATAACAATAACGTTGCTCAACTTGCTTTTTTTAAATAAGTGGTAGGCTAATTCTAGATCCCATTAAAGTATTCAGATTATAATGGTGCAGTTGCTTTCAGGTAAAAGAAATGTAATAGATAGATAGATAGATAGATAGATAGATAGATAGATATGGATATGGATATGGATATGGATATAGATATATATTGCTCAGTTTACCTTACAACTAGGTATTTGGTACTATCAACCACAGATGAGGGATACTATTTGTCATTTGTTTTTCTGGGACTGTATTGCTTCACTTAGCATAATTTCTTCTAGGTCTATCCATTTACCTGCAAAGTTAATGATGTCATCTTTCTTTACTGCTGTATAGAACTCCATTGTGTAGATGTACCACATTTTCTCTATCCACTCATTGGTTGAGGGGCATTTGGATTGGTTCCACCTCTGCTATTGTGAAGAGAGCTGCAATAAACATAGATATGCATGTACCTTTGTAGTAGGATGAGTCTTGTGGATATGTAACCAGAAGTGGTATGGCTGGGTCAGGTGGTAGGCTTATTTTGAGTCTTTTAAGGGTTCTCCACACTGCTTGCCACAGTGGTTGTATGAGTTTATATTCCCATCAGCAGTGGATGAGTGTTCCACTTTCCCCACAACCTCTCCAGCATTTGGCATCATTTGTTTTCTTGATCCTAGCCAGTCTTATTGGAGTGAGATGATATCTTAAAGTGGTTTTAATTTGCATTTCCTTAATTATTAATTATGTTGAACACTCTTTAAGATGTTTCTCAGCCATCTTTATTTCTTCACTTGTGAAGTCTCTGTTCAGCTCTTTACTCCATCTCTTGAGTGGGTCATTTGTTTTCTCATGTCTTTGTTTTTTGAGTAGTTTATATATTATGCATGTTAATGCTTCATCAGATGTATCACTGGTGAAGGTTTCCTCCCACTTCGTGGGTTTTCTCTTCACTTCATTGATTGTTTCTTTCACTGTAGAGAAGCTTTTGAGTTTAGTGAGATCCAACATGTCGACTGTTGACCTTATTTCCTGCGCAGCTGCAGTTTGATTTAGAAAGCCTTCTCCTGGGCTGGAGAGATGGCCTAGTGGTTAAGAGCACTGACTGCTCTTGCAGAGGACCCAGGTTCAATCCCCACCACCCACATAGTGGCTGAGAACTGTCTTTAACTCCAGTTCCAGGGGAATTCAACACCCTCTTCTGACCTCTGTGACATTGCACGACCTGCAGACAGTACATTCATACACATGCAAAAATAAATTCAAAAAATTAAAAAAAGAAAAATTATGAAAAAAAGAAAGACTTTTCCTATGCCTATGTCTTGTAGGTTGCTGCCAACTTTTTCTTCTATCACCATCAGAGATTTGGTTTCATGTTGAGGTCTTTGATTCATTTGGAGTTGATTTTTGTACAGGGTGAGAGGTGGTTACATTTTATTCTTCTACAAATGGAGATCCAGTTTTGCCAGCACCATTAACGAAGATGCTGTCTTTCCTCCATTGAGTCTCTTTGGTCCCTTTGTCAATATGAGGTGGCTGAAATTGTATGAGCTTAAGTTCCGAACTTCAGTTTTGTTCCATTGGTCTACAGGTTTGTTTTTGTGCCAGTACCAGGATGTTTTATGACTCTAGCCCTGTAATATAGTTTGAAGTCTGGTATAGTGACACCCCCCTGTGTTGTAATTTTCACTCAGGGTCACTTTGGCTATTCATTTTTCCATATGAATTTAAGGATTTTTTTTCCAAGTCTATGAAGAAACTCTTGGGGATTTTAATTGGGATTGCATTGAATCTGTATATTAATTTGGGTAGAATGAACATTTTTACTAATTTTTTTCCAATCCGTGAGCATGGGAGGTCTTTCCATCTTCTGATGTCTTCTTCAATGTCCTTCTTCTTCAGGGGTAAAACTTTTGTTGTATAGATCTTTGGTGTCTGTGGTTAAGTTTATTCCTAGGTATTTTATTGTTTTGTGGCTATTGTGTGAGGAATATTCGCTCCAGTGCAATTCCTTTTCTGACTTTAAGTATGAAGGGATGCTGGATTTTGTCAAAGTTTTTTTCTGTGTCAATTGAGATGATCGTGTGGTTTTTGTCTTTCAGTCCATTTATGTGTTTTATGATATTTATTGGTCTATCCATGTTGAATCATCCCTGCAATCTCTGGTATGACTCCAATTTGGTCGTGATGGATGATCTTTTTGATGTGGATCTGTATGAGGCTTGCAAGTATTTTGTTGAGAATTTTTGCATCTATGTTCATTAATGAGATGGGTCTATAGTTTTCTTTTTTGGTTGTATCTTTGCTTTTGTTTACATCATTAGTGATGCTGGCTTTGTAAAAGGAAATTGGGAGGTTTCCCTCTGCTTGTATCCTTCTGAACAGTTTTAGTAAGAATGGTTGTAAGTTGCTTTAAATGTTTTATAGAATTCTGCCATTAAATTTTCTGGGCCTGGGCTTTTTTTAGTTGGGAGGTTTACGATTACATTTTCAATTTCCTCATATATTTTGGGTCTGTTTAAGCTGCCAATCTCTTCTTGGTTAAGCTTTGGCAAATTCCAGGATTTCAAATGTTCATCCATTTTTCTTAGGTTTTCAAATTTAGTAGAGTATATGTTTTTGAAGTATTCTCATATGATTGGATCTTTTCTCTGTCTATTGTGATGTTTCCCTTTCATCACAGATACTATTAATTTGGAGTTGCTTTTTCTTTCTTTTGGTTAACTGGACTGAGGTTCTATCTATCTTGTTTATCCTTTCAAAAAACCAGCTTTCGGATTCATTGATTTTTTTTTTTTTTTTTTTTTTTTTTTAGTCATTGTCTCACTTTTTGATTCATTCATTGATTTCTGCTCTGATTTTGTGATTACTTCCTGTGTGTTGCATTAGGGATTTATTTGCTTGATGTTATCTTCAAGTGTTTTTAGCTGCAGTGTTAGTTTATTTGTCATCTTTCTGCTTTTTTATTTTATTTTATTAATTAATTAATTAATTAATTTTTTGTCTTTTTTGAGACAGGGTCTCCCTGTAGCCCCAGTTGTCCTGGAACTCACTCTGTAGACCAGGCTGGTCTTGAACTCACAAAGATCCACCTGCCTCTGCCTCCCAAGTGCTAGGATTAAAGGCATGGGCCACCACACCTGGCTATCTTTCTGCTTTTTTAATGTAGGCACTGAGGGCTATATACTTCTGCCACCAGCAGGTACAACGCGGCCCTGCTAAAGGAAAGGGCACACAGTACCAAACTGTGGCCACTGTAGGACCTCTTGGCACAGAGGTCATTTGATTGCTTTCCCAACAAAACCTGAGAGGTACTGCCAGCTCAGTTCCTTAGCCTGGGACAACAGAATGTTTCCCAACCTTGGCCATGATTTTTCCACCTGTCCAGAGACTGCTGGCCCCTGGACAGGAATTTCGAGAATGATGGTTGATGGCCTATCTTCAGCCTATTTCCACTCACAATTCACTTCACCACACCAACTATCCAGATTGGTGGTCTAAGGACCGCTGTCCAAACCCCTTGTCACCCAAAGGAAATGCAGGCCTGCTTCAGCTTGTATGCGTGCAAAAAATGACAGCCAGGAATTCTGTAATAATGGTAATTGAGAATTCGATTTATTGCCTGTCACAGTTTGCCTTTATAAGCAAACTGACGTCAGCACCCAGAACCAATCACAGACCCCCAATTCTGTGCCACTGCACACTGCTGCCCCACTCAACATCATGCACATGGGCCATGTTGTCTGCTTCTTCTTGGGTCAGAGTCAGAGTCAGAGTCAGAGTGGGTCAGACTCCCACTCACATGGTGCCCTGAGGGGTGCTAGCTGAGAACTAGCCTCCAATTCAAACTGGATCTTCTTACATACTTCCCTCTTAGGACTGCTTTTAAAGTATCCCATATGTTTTGCTGCCTTGTATTGTCTTTTTCATTTAGTTCCAGGAATGTTTTTATTTCTTTCTATTTCTTCCTTGACCCATTCATTATTCAGGAATGTGTTTGTTGTTTAGTCTCCATGTGTTCTTGCAGATAATTGGGCTTATTTTGGTGTTGATATTGAGCTTTATTGCTCTGACAGAATGCAACGAAATTACTTCAATCCTTTTGTATTTGTAGAGGTAGTTTCCACGTCCCAGTATGTGGTCAGTTTTGGAGAATGTTCCATGGGGTGCTGAATAGAAAGTATATTCTCTTGCTGTTTGGGTGGAATATTTGGTAGCTATCTGTGAGGTCCATTTGGTGTATTGTATTGTTCAGTTCAGAGGTCTGTTTATTCTTTGTGTTCAGTTGACCTCTCTAATGGGCTCAGTGGGGTATTGACATCCCCCACTAGTGTGCTGGGATTAATGTGTGCCTTGAGGTCCTGTGGAATTGTGTTTATAAAGTTTAGTGCACCGGGAGTTTGGTGCATATATATTCATGATTGTGAGATCTTCCTGATTAATTGTTCCTTTGATAAGGATATAGTTGCCCTCTTTGTCTCTTCTGATTAGTTTTACTTTGAAGTATATTTTGTCTGAAATTGGAACAGCAACTCCTGCTTGCTTTTGGGTGCCATTTGCTTGGAATATTTTTTTCCATCCATTCACTTTAAGTTGGTGCCTATCCTTGAGGGTGAGATGGGTTTCTTGTAGACAGTGTATAGATGGGTTCTGTTTCCTAATCCATTCTCCAAGCCTATGTGTTTTGATTGGGGAATTTAGCCTATTAATACTTAAGGTTATTTTTGAGAGGTGTATGCTGATTCCTTTTATCTTATTTTCTGTTTGCATTCTTGGTCTAGGTTTGTATTTCTGTAGTTAAACTTTTATTCATTACTCTCTCTAGGTGCTTGGGGATAGTTGCTCCTTTCCTCTGACCTTTGGATTGCTTTGAGTATTTTCTGAAGGGTCAGTTTCCTGGACATGAATTCTTTCATCTTGTTTATGTCACGAAAGATATTTCTTTTTCCTTCAACTATAATTGACATTTTTTGCTGGGTATAGTAATCTGGGTTGGCATCTATAGTCGTTTAGTACTGGGAATATTTTGGTCCACGTTCTTCTGGCTTTCATCATTTGCACTGTAATTCTGATGAATTTTCTTTATATGTAAATTTTTCTTCTCTTGCAGCCTTCAGTAATTTGTCTTTGTTTTGGTGTCTAGTGTTTTAAGTATGATATGGCATGGGGTATTTTTTTGCTCTTGTCTGCTTGTATTCTGTGTGCTTCTTGTGTTTGTATGGGTTTGTCATTTTTCAGTTTGGGGAAATTTTTTTCTATTATTCTGTTGAAGATCTGATCAATACCTTTATCCTGGGATTCTTCTTCCTCTATCCCTATGATACAGAAGTTTGATCTTTTCATAGTGTCCCATATTTCCTGATTGTTCCACTCTTGTGATTTTTAAATTTTTCATACTCTTTTTGAGCATTGTAGTTCTTCCACATTGACTTCCATTGTTGATATTCTACTTTCTGCTTCATCAAATATACTTCCTGCTGATTGGGTGAGTGAAATTTTTTTTCATTTTATCCTGTGATTTCTTTAGTATTTCCAGTTACCTTTGGAGTTCGTCATTTTCTCCTTCTAGATCCTTGATTGGCTGCTTGGTTTCCTGTTTCATTTCAGCATGGGATCTTTTCAGTTTCCATTTCATTCCTGAGTTTGTCATTCTCTCCTTTCATTTCCTTGAGTATGTCTATTATTGCTCTTTTAAGATCTGTGTCATGGGTTATCTCCAGGGAGAATTCATTGTTGGAGTCTCCTATAGGACTGATAGATTTTGTTGGGGATTTATTATTTGCTTTTCCCATGTTATTTTCCTTTATGCTCTTGGCATGTCGATTTGATTTGTTGTTTATAATCTGATGCAAAAATCAAGTGCTTCATCATTTGATTGAAGGCCTATTCCTCTGTATGGGAGGTTTGTTATCTCTTCTGTTACTTTGTGCTCTGAGTCACCTTCTCTGTTCCCACCAGGAAGGGGTATGGGTGGCACTGGTTATTGTCTGCCCCAATCCTGTCACCACCAAGTTCACAGTAGGCCCTTACCCGATCTGGTCTGGAAGTGCAGAGACCCTGCACTCTGAACTGAAAGCAACAGGGCTGGGATGGTCCTGGAACCCTGCACCAAAAGTGACTGGGCTCTGATGGTTTTGGAACCCTGGGCTGGAGGCGACAGGGCTGGGAAGGTCCTGGAACCAAATTGTTGAGTAACCTGCCCTGTCACTCTCCTTGCCTTGCCAGGTCATGCTAGTGTGCCAAGAGGTAGCAGGTATGAAGAAGTGCAGCTCTGCTGGGAAATGGTGTCAGCACTGGGCAGGCTATGGTGAGCTTCTGGAAATCTCCCACTTTTATAGCATCAGGATTTATGTAGCTTTTTATGCTTTTCAGTGTTTTATGAAATTAGGGGCTCCAATATTTAGTGCATACATGTTTAGAGTTGTTAATATTTTCTTGATAGTGTCCCCTCTCTAAATATGTAGTGCCCTGCTTTTTCTGACTAGTTTTGGTTTGAAGTACCCTTTGTCAGATAAAAGTATAGCTTCATTTGCTTGTTTATGGTTTCTGTTTTCTTGATAGTTTGATTTCCATTCATTGGTACTCAGTTTTTGGAGGTCTTTTCTAACTAAGTGTGTTTCATTAAGACAACAAATACTTTTATCTCAGCATTCAGGAGGCAGAGGCAGGCAGATCTCTGTGAGTTCAAGGCCAGCCTGGTCTACATAGCAAGCTCCAGGCCAACTGGGACTAAAGGGAGACCCTGTCTCAAAAAGTCCAAAAAAGTATTATTTATATTTTTAGTGTATGAGTGTATTCCCTGCATGTATGTAAATGCACCTGTGTCATGCCATGCCCTAAAAGGTCAGAAGAGGGCATCAGATCCCCCTACAACTGGAGTTGCAGGTGGTTGTTGGGAGCCATGGGGGCACTGGGAATTAAACCCAGGTCATCTTCAAGAGCAACCAGTGCTCTCTGCTCTGAGCCATCGCTGAGCCAACTCTCTAGCCACCTGGTTCTTGTTTTATAAGCCATTTATTAAAGTTAATGTAGGCAGTCTGTACCTTTTTCACCCAGTTGAGACCATTTACATTTAAGGTAATTATTAAAAGGGGTTTGTTTTCTAAGAATTTGTTAGATGATGTTATAATTTGCTGGATTATTGATATTTTTCCCTTCTCCCCTATTACTTTGGGGAGTTTGTTGTGGTAGGTGGTTGATTCCCTCCCAGCTCATGTCTGTTTGTTATTTTCATGGGGCATATATTTTCATGTGTCCCAATGAAAGCTTCCTTCTTTCTCTCGGTAGAGTACTCCTTTAAGAACTTTCCGCAATTCTGGTATGGTTGTTAAGTATTGCCTTAATTTGTGTTTGTCTTGAAATATCCTTATTCATCAATTTTGAAAGATAATTTTAATAGCTAAAGGATGTTGAGTTTATACTTACTTTCAGATTTTACAATGTATTCTATTCCTGCTTTTCTGGCTTGTAGTGTTGCTGATGAAAGGTCTGAAGTTATTGTGATGACCTCCCCGTACCTCCCTATGGAGACTAGGCTGGCTTGGATCTCAAGACATTCAACAGACTGCCTCTTAGGTGATGGGATTAAAGGTGTGTGCCACCATACCTGGCTTTTTCTTCCTCTCCCTCCCTTTCCTCTTCTTCTTGAGGCTGGGTCTCCCTGTAGCCAGAGCTGGCCTGGAACTCACTATGTTTGCAGCCCAGGCTGGCCTTGATCTCCGACATCTGCTTGGCCCCATCCTCTTCTTTTTGATTTATCTCTGCTCTTTCATCTACGTCAGGAATTCCCAGGTTTGGCCTCTTCAGTGTATCCCTGACATCCTGGCATCCTGGCAATATTGATCAAGCTCTTTTAGTCCATTTTATGTCTGATTGTATTATTCTCTACTTTGCCTTCCATCCCTGAAATTTATTCTTCCACGTGGTCTTGTCTGTTGATGCTTTTGTGATTTTTGCCTTTTTTTTTTTTTTTTTTGGTCTTTTTGAGACAGGGTCTCCCAGTAGCCCCCGCTGGCCTGGAACTCACTTCTGTAGACCAGGCTGGCCTTGAACTCACAAAGATCCCATCTGCCTCTGCCCCCCAAGTGCTAGGATTAAAGGTGTGCGCTACCACGCCCAACAGACTTTTTTCTCTGAGTCTTCCTAGAGGGATATCTTTATGAAATTCAGGTAAAGATTCATGTTGACTCCCGGTATGGTAGCTAAAATGATCTGACTCTGATTGGGTAACAGTAGGACCACAGGCATTCCCAGATACAAACATTATACAAGAGATGCTTGTCTTCTCCATTAGATCTTTCTTAAGCTCCAAAAAAGCTGGGAACTGGGGCAGGAGAGATGGCTCAGTATAAGAGCACTGGCTGTTCTTACATCAGACCTGGGTTCAATTCCCAGCACCCACCTGTGGCTAACAACCATCTGAAATGGCAGTTCCATGGGATCTGACACCCTCCTCTGACTTCTATGGGCATTGCAGGACATGAGTGCAATTACATACGTTCAGGCATAACACTTGTCCACATAAAGCAAAAATAACTTAAAAAGTGCTGGGAACTGTGATCACTTTAGTGCTGGACATTTCCCCAGGATATTGCACATGGCAAAATACAAACAATGCTCAGTTAAAAAGCAATATAGTGTCAGCATGCTCAATGCACAAGACCCACATAAACTGAAGTAGACAAAAACCCAACATAAGCCCCAAGTTTAGCCAAAAAAAAAAAAAAAAAAAAATACTGGCAGCTGATTTCTGCTGGTTGAGAGGGAGCTGATCCTTAGATCCTTAAGGGAGTGTCTTTAGATACAATGACTAGATCCCAGTAGATGAACTTGTACTGAGTGAAATCTGTGGACACTAACTTGACTTGATAGGTTTAACATAAATGACAGAACACATGAGATCTGTTGGGGAGGGCTATGGGAAGGTATGGATATGGGATGGGGTATAAAGATGATGAAGACATATTGTATGAAATACACAAAAATTCAATAAAAATTATACAACCCCCCCCCAAAACCCTTTCATGAGAAAGCTGAATGTTGTCCACAAAGGACAGATATACTTAACTGTAATAACTATTACATATTTCATTTTCTTTGAAAATAAATTAACAATGGTTGGGATATAGTGAATGAGAATTACTGCTGTTGTATGTCACAAACACAGTGATATCTGTGAATAGGAAGACATTTGTGTTCTCTGGATCTCTGAGAATGAGTTTGTGAAATTAAGGGATTTCACCAGATGAGATCTCAGAACCTTCAAATTATTTAATGAAATACACCAAAGACCAAAAGCCTTTCAGTTTATAAGTAAAAGACAAAGGATATTAGAAAATTTAAAATTTTTAATAAATGTGCTTTGTTCACAAAATGTGAAAAAATACAACAAACACAAACATACATGTTCAGGTATGCTACCTCCCACCACTTGGCAACTACAGTAAAATGATCTATTCATGACCCTGAAGAATTCAGCATCATGATTATCATTTGTTTTTGAAATACTAGATTTTGGAGGAATTGCTTAAATGTGACAGGAGGTCCCTTAACTTATATCAAACGAAATAATTTTTAGCGTACCCATACAGTATTGGAAGGACCTGTTAACTTTATTGGTCATTCCCTATGTAATTTGACCCCAAGCCACAATGCTGGCTCTGTTTCAAAACTTGTACACTGGACTGGCCTTGTGGAGTATGTGGAATAAGTCCAAATTTGAGAAAGCTGAATTTACAGTAACGAATGATACAATTTCAAATGAATTTAAACTAAGTGATAGTAGGTTTTATAAAGAAATATTTTTAAGTACTATTTAATATACATCATGCATACTTTGGAGCAAAAGCAGACTCAACATCTGTAAACAATCAGAAGAATTCATAGCACCAACATTTCTCCTGTAACACAAAACTGTCTCAAAACCCATACATAGACCGACCTTCCAAAAGCAGTTTCGTTTACTTTCAAAGCAATTTCATTTGGTGTATTGTTTTGTTTGCTCTTAAGCTTGGAATTAGGAAACAAATAGAAAAACAAAACAAACAAAAACCCAGTATAATAAAAAGAGGTACTACCAAAAGTTGTATATTATTTTGAATATAGTGCTTTTTCAATTTTTTCCTTTTTTTTTTCCCTTTTGAGGGAGCTACAAGACACGATCCTGTAGTTCTTAACTGAGGGGAGAGGGTCAACTCTTAATTATTACAGAAATGTATGCATATTTGAACAACCAAGGTTTATATTTAGAGAAATGACTTTTCTAACTTTAATTATAATTACGTTACTTTGATTAATTTAGCACGAGAAAATGAATGTGAAATATTGGGTATACAAACTAAAAACATATCTTAAAAAGGGTAAATTTCTGTATTTTTAAACAAAAATCTGACATTCAAAGATAACTATAGCAATTCACAATAAGCACAAAAACATCACTTTTACCAGAGTAGAGAAGTGCAGTTTATGAAATTTAGGATCAACTATTGAAAATGCAAGTTTCATTAAAAATACACACACACACACACACACATACACATACACGCAAGCATGCACACACGCACACACACACAGGCACGCACATACACACACACACACACACACACACCATTAACCATGAAATCTGAAACTGTGATATTTCAGTGCAAAAAACCTCAGTATGAGGTAATTTTAATGTAATAACCAGTTGAAAAAAATCCACACAGTGGCACTCTTAAAAATGATAGTTTACATGACAACTGCTGGCTGACAAGACAATGTAGACTAAATGTTCTTAACTGTTTAACCTTGTCTTGTTTGGGCATATATTTCTCCTTAATCATTTGCTTCTGATTCAGAAACACAGAAAGACATTTATCAATGTGGAACGGGAAAATTCCCACAGCCAACTAATGATTTAGTCAAAGAAAATTGTCTGCTAGGGTTTAGGAAGAAATTAAGAAACCAAAAGGTCAAGACCATTTTATGAGATTATCAGTAGAGGATTAATTAAAAACATTAATATAATTCCAGACTTGTAGTGCAGCACCTCCTTAATGGACAGGCAAGGATCCTATCGGAGTTGGTCTCAACAGAACATAAACTCTTACAAGTGCAAACCCTTTCATGAAAGTGTTTTCAGTCAGTATTAAGTATTATACATTGCTCCTTGTTTCAGTAGCAAATTTTGTAAATGAACTCTAAATTTTAAAAAATGAAAGCAAACTTTCACAGGTAAATATACTGAACACCAATGCCCAAAATCACAAGTCATGAAAATACTATTTTGGCAATGGTGTTTACTGTACTATGCTAATGAAATTAGAATATATACTTGGGGAAGTTTCTCTCCCAATGTCTTAAAAAAAAAAAAAAAAGGAAAACCACCAGTTGTCACCAATTTCAAAAAGTTCAGGAAATACTGGATGGTCAGATGAAACTGAAGAGAAAATGTCTTTCTGCAACAGGTAACAATTTTGAGGCAAAAATAAGTGCACACAAAACAACTAAACCAACCTATCTGTGAAATATTTAACTTTTGAGTCATCAAAGTGCAGTCTACAGCATTCTACACATCTTAAAGTTCCTCACAACAATGGTTTAAAGTCAATGCTGAACTGAAAGGGAAAATACAGTAAATTAGGTTTCATTATCACAATAGCACTAAAGAGAAAAAAGGTACCTTTTTATCTTAGTGCGAAATGCTAAAGTAACAGTGGTTTCTGCTATGACAGAAGACACTCTGCATGAAACTTTAAGCTTCCTATATAAGAATAAATTTTGAAATCCAGAAGTAGAAAAAAATATCAAACTCTGTAAACCTTTGCATTTCTTCTATGCAAACCAGGTTTTAAGTACTGAGTTCATGTTAGTATTTCTGATTAGTGTAAGCAATTAGTTTATAAGTCTGAACTGGAAGGGCTTTGCTTTTACATTAACTTAAAAGTAAGATGGGATCCTCTAGCTCATAGAATGGAATGGAGCTGGCTTGACTTTCTCCAGAATCTGAGTCATAAGGAGCATCAGGGAGCTCTGTGAAACCGTATGCTAGCTGTTCATCTTCTATGTCTGATCGGACATAGCAGGAAGGGTTAGAATATTCCTCATCTTCCACACTGTTGAAATCTTGAGGAATATATAACATCCCTGGATAGTTCCTACTAACCAAGTCACTTGTGGTTTTTAGGGAGGTTTTCCTAAATGCCATAAGATGCATATGAGAAAATTTTGAATACTTGAAGCGTTTAAAGCCCAGGGACTCAATAGCAATCTTCCAGCTTTTCATCATCATAGCATGGCGGTTCTGATGGGAAGAATCAGGAGTGATGATGAGTAGTAAGCCATTTAGCACCAACAGCTCATGGGCTTTCTTGCAGCAAATCCATCGCTGGTAGGGTGATGGAAAATAGGAAAGGAGGAGTGAGAAAACCACCACATGGAAGAGTTCTCCAGGAAGAGAATCAATCGGGTTTTTTAACTGCTTCAGAAAAGCATCTATAGCATCTTGTGCAAGCTGGAGTGGCTGCTGAAGTTGCAAGTTCAGGAAGTCACACTTATACACACTCTGTGGGGAAAAAAAAAAAGGCACATTAAAAATCTCAAGGATCAGGGCATGATGGTATACAACTTTAATCCCAGCACTCAGAAGGAAGATGCATGCAGCCAGATCTCTGTGAGATTGAGGCTAGCCTGGTCTATACAGTGAGTTCCAGGCCAGTTATCACTACTGTGTCAAAAAGAAGAAGAAGAAGAAAAAAAAAAAAGAATTTCAGGGAAAGTGGTGGTACACTGCCTGTAATTCCTGTACTCAGGAGGATAAAACTAAGGATTGCATGCCAGAGGCCAGCCTGGGCTACATAGTAAGACTCTTCTTAAATAAAAAGAAAAGAAAAGAAAAAAAAGTCAAGCATACTCTCACCTTAATACATTAACTTTAAACCAAAAATTTCATATTTCAAAGCTTTTCTAGCTAATTTTAGCTTTGACTACCTTTTCCTTTTATGCTAAGTCTACAGATTTTTTTTGTCTAATTTTTTGATTTTTTTTGAGTATTTAAAATAATCTTAAGCCTCTTTAAATTTTTTAAAAGATTTCATTTATTGAATTTATTTTATGTGTGAGTGCTTTGCCTGTATCTAAGTTAACCCACAAAAGCCAAAATAGGGCAATGGATCCCTTGGAACTGGAGTTACAGATGATTGTTAGCTACCAAGTGGGTGCTGGAAATCAAACCAGGGTCCTATGAAAGAGCAGGAAGTATTTTTAATTATGGTGCCATCTCTCCAGCCTCCCCCCATCCCACTCCCACTCCCACCCCTTTTTTGAGGTTTTCAGACAGGGTTTCATATGGTCCAGGCTGGTCTCAAACTTGGTATGTAGTCAAGGCTAACCCTGAACTCTTGATCCACCTGCCATCTTCAAATTCTCAAGTGCTGAAATTACAGGTATGTGTTACCATGATCTGTTCTCACTCAAACATAAAATCTAAGTAATTAAATCCAGAAAATTTCTAATCATCATTATACACACACAAACACACACACATATTGGGGGTGTACATGACATTTTATGCCTAATAACTTTAAATTAGGAATAATTTATTGAAAATTCTTATATTTGTAATTTTACTGGGATGAGAGGTTACAGGGTTGATTTGTTTCTAATTTTACTCATATTTATATCCACTTTAGTATTAATAGCTGCCCCAAACAGATCAATAAACAAACAACTTTAAAGATATCATCAAAGAAGGTGGACCTTGTGACTAGAATGTCCCTTAAGGGCTCAGGTGTGGAAGGCTTGCACATCAGCCTCTGGAAGTTACACCCTAAATGCCAGTAGGGGAGGAAAGGAGAACACAAACCTAACTGTATTAGTGGATCAATCATTGATGGGTTCACATTTGAATGGACTATTGGGAGGTGACAGAAAATGCAGAAGGTGGGGCACGCTTGAGAAAGGGATCACTGTGTCTCTGTCTCTGTATCTCTCTAACTCTGTACCTCACTAGGATAGTCTGCCTTTCCTGGGCTCAAAACGGACAAACCAGCTGCTGACTTTGGAATGAAACCTGACACTCTGAGACAAAAATAAACTTTTCTTCCTACACTTGCCTTTTTCATGTATTTTGTTGCAGTGACAAAACGGAAAGTGAGAGACTAATGAAAGAAGGATTATAAACTTCATATAAGCAGAATGAGGCCAGCACTTTTAAAGTCTGGAAAATGGTATTTTACAGTGTTAACCCTAAATGATATTAAAATGATATTGCTAATACTTTCATTCTATTAAAAAGTTAATTTCTGATGTGAAACAAATTACATATTAAATCTAATTAACACCATCCAATGACTAAGGAAAATATAATAAAGGAATACACATTTCACAATTTGCTGGACACTGTAATTCTATAGGAATGGTACGAAAGTACTATGGGGCTGAGGAGATGGTACAATGGTAAGCATTTACTGTGCAAGCCAGATAACTTGAGTTTGATTCCCCGCAACCCACAAAAAGAGCTGATGTACACATCTATAGTCTTAGAACTAAGCAGTGATGGGAGGATGAGATAAGAGAATCTTCCAGAAGCTTGCATATACAGTACAGAGGCAGAAACAAGAAAGCTTACCTTAGGAAAAGGTAGGGCTGAATATAAAACATTTGTCCTCTGACCTCTACCCATGTACCTTGGCATGTGCACCCCCTTCTCTTTAAAACTAAGTAAATTAAAAAAAAATCTAAAAAAAGAAAGTGCCAGTTTGTATTTTCAGTGTTCTTCAAAGGACTGAGTGGTGAGGCTGGCTTCCTGAAGTGGTGCTACTAGGATATGGGGCACAGTGGGAGGCCTTTATGGCCAATGGCAGCATATTTTAGGTCGGTTTTGCTTTTCTTGATGCTATGTCAATACCTTATGGGAGAAAATGTTATTTTTGCTCATAATTTCAGAGGGAATAATGTAACAGCTTAGCGGCAGTGGGGGCATGTGGCCTGCTCCTCACAATGCAGTAGAACCAGGTAAAACCAGAAAGCAGAGAGCAGGACTGTGGGCACAAGGATACAGCCCGTGCAGTCATCTCACAGTGATCTCTGCCATCCAAGCCCTATGACATCCTGAAATGGTACTTCTCAAGACAGGAGCCTATGGGAATTATTCAATAACACCATGGAAAGTAATTATGGAACTTGCCCCTTTTCTTTTCACTCCTAGATCTGAGGTGGGTAGTTACGCTCTGCGATGCAGGGTGTGTTAACTTGTCTGTCATAGGCCAAAGCAATGGGGTTGTTTGTGGATTGGAACTACTAAACCTGTGAGCAAATATAAGTTGATTATCTCAGCCATTTGTTAGAGTGACAGAAAGTTGATGGAGAAAGTATTTTAAAAATTACATAAATATTAGTTACCTTATCATTTAGCAATAATTATTAATTAACAAAGATATGCACCAATGCTTATTCCTCACTCTAGTGGGTAGGTAAGATGGTAGCATAGATATCTGGATTTTCTACAAGGAAAAATGATACAAAATATTCTACTACTTACTTCTTTTTTTTTTATAGTTTTTATTTTTTTTATTTATTCTTTATATGTATGAATGTACTGTCTGCATGCAGGTCTGTGCACCGGTGTCGTGCAATGCCGCGGAGGTCAGAAGAGGGCATCAGATTCCCCTGGAACTGGAGTTAAAGACGGCTCTCAGCCGCCATGTGGGTGCTGGGGATCGAACCTGGGTCTTCTGCAAGAGCGGTCAGCACTCTTAACCACTAGGCTATATCTCCAGCCCCTCTACTACTTACTTCTTTGCATATACCTTTCTTTTTAAATTTTAGGCTTGGTAAATTTATCTTGGTGGTCACTTGATGGCTGTGGATTACTGTAAATATTGATGTTTGATGTGGGTTGGAGTTAATATGCTTTGATTTTTTTTAATCTTTCTTTTAAAATGTGAGGTCAGGCTACAGGCTATAGCAGAAAGCAATCTAAGGCATACTATTCTCTACCACTGAGGCATGACCCTTCTACAAGTGCTTTGCAATGTGGCCAGGGGAACAGGTACTGCCTATTTTCATTCTGCATGAATGTGGGCATCATCATCTCAAATTGTTTCAGGTAGTCATGTGGTTTTTTCATGTGCATGTGCTCATCAGTATTCAGCTCAGCACACAAAGGGAAACTTTTGTTAAGTTTCTGGAGTTTTCCTTATAGTTTTTGCATTTTTGGTACTCTATCTTACAAAGCCTAGCTGCCTTAGTTTTCTAGGCTTCTCAAGGCTCTAGAAGTCCATTCTTCCAAAACTCAGGGAATGAACTGGGCTCTACTTGGACTCCCTGTCACCAAGTTACTTTCTCCAGGCAATATGATGGTGCAAGGGCACAGCTCACTGTATCCATCTCTCAGGGATCACTGTCCTTCAATACCTGATGTTTGACATAATGCAATTTGTTTCACATATTTTGTCCATTTTTTTAGATAGGTGGAAAGTAGAAAATATGGTTTCTGCTTTTCTGACCAGTATAATTAAGTCTTTTATTTTTGTTTTCAAATTGGTTACAGGCTTCTGGAACTGAGCCTGCTGCTAAACTTACACATAGCAGTTATTTTCCTACTATCATTACTGCTGTACACCTAAAAAATTATAGCCTGTCTATAAATAAGTTTAATATTTTAAAAATACTATTTAAGACAAAACAGGCAGTCATTATGTCTCAGCCATCTTAAAGAATCCCTCTAATGTGTATGGAAGGACCAGGAAAAGGTCTACACACACCAAAAATTTGCAGTTTAAAACTATGGGTCCTGATGTTACAGAGGTTCACTGCAGTGGTAAACTAAGAACACCTAGTTTAAAGTAGAGCAAGCATTTATCTTCAGGAAGTAAAGACAGCAGTAATGGTAGTACTATCCCCCCCCCCTTTTTTTAAGGTTATCCTGAGAGATTCAGTCTAGAAAATTATATACAACAAAGTGACACAGAACTAAAAGATTCAGATGAAACCTTTACATGTGGTAATTTTGAATAATAGCAAACATTCCTTTAGTAATCATCATAGCACTTAACACTGTGCTATGTGTTTAAATGCTTTTTCTCAATGAAACATCCATAATTTCCTATGGGATACAGTTCATTATTAACCCTATTGCACTCTATAGGTAACAGACTCCTAAAACTAGGAACTGGTGGTAGACAGATTCAAACCTAGGCTGCCAGTGAGATTCCACTTTTTAAAAATTTTATTTATTTTTATTTTATGTGTATGAGTGTACTGTCTGCAAGTGCACCCATGTTGTGCAATGCCTGCAAAGTCAGAAGGCCCATAACCTTAAACCTAACTCCCTTAAACAGGAGTTATGGATGGTTGTTAGTTGCCATGTGGGTGCTGGGAATCAAACCCAGGTCATCTGCAAGAGCAGCCAGTGTTCTTAACCACTGAGTCATCTCTCCAGTCTGAGATTCCACTCTTTTTTTTTTTTTTTTTTTTTTTTTTTTTTTTTTT
>VZQC01008666.1:536272-565506 GCA_009823505.1 Rhizomys pruinosus | reverse complement strand
CCTGCCTCTGCCTCCCAAGTGCTAGGATTAAAGGCGTGAGCCACCACGCCTGGCATGATTTATATTTTTATTTTGTGTATATGAGTGTTTTGCCCGCGTATAAGTGCACCAGGTACATACAATTTCAGCGGGGGCTAGAATAGGGAATGAACCAGAGTTAACGGATGGTTGGATGGTTGTTAGCTGCCATGTTGGTGCTGGGAATGGAATGGAACCGGGTTAGAGCAGCCAGTGTTCATAACCACTGAGCCATCTCTCCAGCCCTTCAGACAATTTAAATAAAAGTAGAGGAAACAACCTATATAAATTTAGGTAGTGCTATCTATTCAAATACAAATTTAATGAAATTTCGGTTGACTCCAAAAAGACCTTGATTTTGGCCCCTTTCAAACATCCCATAATGGCTCCATAAGATTATATACTTCAGAAACACATGCGTTAAAAAAAATAAAGATAAATCAAACAAAATTTGAAGACCACACATTCCAGCTACCTGAAAATCTTTGCCACCTATGTAGTTTCTTAGTGGAAATGATTTTACTATAGCACTGCTCCAAATCATGGACATTTAGACAATAAACATGAACTGAACAAAGAAAATAAGGTTAAATATGTTAGTGACCACATTAATACTGGTTGACTAAACACTCAAAAAATTTCACAGAACATATAGTTTTGAAAAGAAATAATTTATTAGTTGGTAAGCAGGAAATACATCTTTATTATTTTAGGACTATAAAGCTGGTGCTTCTCCTTTTTAAGAACACATGTCTATAAATAAAACTACATACCTCTACAGCAGGGACGATGTCTATGCCAACAGTTAGGAATTCATCAAATTTCAAAAATGGGTTAAAGCAGCTGCCAACATCAAGTAATCTGATCTTTCCTGAGGCTTGAAGCAACCTAAAAACAGACGTTGCACATTATAAAAAGCAAACTGAAGCTAATATGGAAAAATTCAAGTATTTGAGATTAAAGATGAGCATGCAGACTGAGCTCTTAAGTCTGGTCTCAGGGTGAGGGCTTCAAGAACCTCCATTTATGTGACTATCACACCATGTTAACACAGAAAGGCTTAAAAATATTAATTTATTTACAAAATTATTCCCTTTTAATTAAAACACTGGTTCTGAAAATGGTTATAAAAAGTGTGGCTTGTAGGGTTGGGAAACTAGCTCAGCAGTTAATAGCACTGGCTGCTCTTGCAGATCAAGATTCGAATCCCAGCACCCACATGGCTGCTAACAAACCATCCATAACTCCAGTTCTAAGGGATCCAACATCCATTTCTGTCCTCCAAGTAAACTGCATGACATCGGTGCACTTACATACATGCAGGAATAACACTCATACACATAAAATAAATAAATATTAAAAGTAAATAATAATTTTAAAAAGTGCAGCTTGTTTTCTAATTCTCCAACAGCTGTTTTTGTATTAAGGTCTTGTAGCCTCCCATGGCATCAGCCCCTGGGAAGCACTGCTTTTATGAAAGCAAGGGGAGGGGCAAATCGCAACTTATTATTGTAAAAGTAATTTTGCCAGAGTAGAGGCTCTGAAAGGGTTTTAGATTCACGTATTTGTGACTTAAAAAGGAAAACAGCATGAACAGAATAGTATTCTTTAAGTTAGGGAATGTTTTCATTGTATGCAAAGGTTTCTCATTTCCAAAACAGCAGAAAAATATGTAGCAAATTTAATCACAATGAAATCTGATATGGCTCTATATGTAGCACTTAACCATGAAGTGGACTTTGTTGGTCCCAAGCCTACAGTCTGAATAAAAACAATAAAATATTATTGTTGTGGTTTGAATGAGAATGTCCCCCATAGGCTCCAAAGTTTCAGACATTTTGTCCCCAAGTGGTGGCACTGTTCTGGGAGATCTTAGAAGGAATGGCCATGCTGGGGGAGTATGTCACTGGGGGCAGGCTCAGAGAATTCAAAAAGCCTTGGCAATCTCTAGTTGCTCTCTGCTTCTTGTGCCCCCTTGAAGATGTGAAGCTTGCTTTCTACTCCTGCTTCTACACCTCCTGCCACCACGCCAGACTCTAATTTACTGGAACTGTCAACTGTAAGCTCAAATAAACTCTTCCTCTTATAAGTTCAACTGGTTATTGTGATCTATCACAGCAATAGAAAAGTGAGAAACACAGTAATTGGTACCAGAAATGAGGTGTTGGCTGTGAAGAACCTGACCATATGGGTATTCAGAGAAATGTGGAAGACTTTGGAAGTTTGGTGTAGAAAAGCAGTTGACTGATGTAAGTACAGCTTAATGGGCCATTCTAGTAGGAGCCTAGAGAAAGTAGTGCTGAGAAAAATGTAAAATAAGGACTTAAGCAGCAACTGGGATATTTTGGCAAAGTCTAGCTGGAGTCTGCATAGAGCCCAAATGCTTGCCTGAGGCTAAGCTGAAAATCAGTGGACTGGCCAGGTGGGCATGGTGGTGCACTCCTTTAATCCTAGCACTTGGATTAACTCACTCTGTGAGTTCAAGGCCAGTCTGGTCTATTCTCAGAATGAGTTCCAGGACAGCCTGAGCTACAGGGAGATCCTTTCTCAAAAAAAAAAAAAAAAAGTCAGTGGACTAATTTCTTTGGTGAATATTTCAATACAGCCTAACAAAGAAATGGTAGTGTGGCTATTAATGGTGAACATTATACAGATCTACAGTGAAAAAGAGCAAATGGGGCAGAAAGAAATGCAGAATATGCAGTTTAGATAGAAAAAGTGCACTAGGAAATTTAATGTTGGAGTCAAGGCATGTGTTGAAGGAGAGGATCTCTTTTGATAAGGAGATTAAAGTGATTAAGGAGAGGCCAAGAGATTTTTCTTCTAAACAGTGGAAAGAACACCAAACTGTATATTCTGCATTTCTTTCTGCCTGAGGTGTGAGTTGGCAAATAGGGTACGGAGGCACAGGCCAAGGTAGCAAACCCAACCCCTGCTCAGCCTGGGGGAGCGGTGGTGCAGAGGATCTAGCAGGTACAGTATTGATTATAGTCTGTGCAGCCAAAGTTGAGGCACCAGAATCCAAAGAAACAAATAAACAGACAAATCCACATGCCAAACACACAGAAAAAAAAATAACAAAATGGGAAAAGCTCATAATAAATCCACATCAAACTCTACCAATCCTATAGAAGATTCCTACGAGATCTCCCTGGAAAGAAACCAAGACACAGACGTTAGAAGAACAACTGTGGACATATTCAAAGAAATTAGAGAACTAAGGGAAGAGAATGAAAAACTCAGGAAGTACCAAGATGGTGATAATGACAAACATTGGAAATAACTAAGGGGAGAGATTGAAAAACTCAAGAAGGACCTAGAGGGAGATAATAACAAACGTTAGGAAGAACTAAAGGGAGAAAATGACAAACTCCAGAAAGAAGTGGAAACACTGAAAAGATCCCAGGCCAAAATGAAAAAAGAAAATGACCAAGGAACCAAGAAGCTGCAAGATGAGAATGACAGGCTCCAGAAGAAGAGGAAACACTAAAGAAATCACAGGATGAAATGAAAAAGGATATTGAACATTCATCCAATCAATAGGAAAGGACGAGAAAAAGCATCAGACGCAGAACGAAGAAGCAGAAAAAAGAATATCAGACCTACAGGGTAACATGGACCAACTATATTGCTCAAGTAAAGATTAGGAGAATTTTATGAGATCTCCCAAGACCACCTGAACCACAGGTAAAAGAGCACCCCCCCCCCGCCTCCAACTGGGATTACGAAGGCATCTGAAGGCAGCAAGCAAGCAAGCCTTCAACACAGTGAAGAGGCATTTGGGACTCACACTGGAATATAGGCAAGAAGAAGCCCATATGCCAGGAACATGAAGAAGAGACAACAAGGGAAATGGGCAGGATAATCCTGCACCAAGCTCTACCAACCCTGTGGAAGATTCCTACAGTGGGATCCTCTTGGGGATGGCCCAGGACACAGTATCAGAAGCACAATTGTGAACATAATTAAAGAAGTATAAGATTATAAAGAGCAAATCAAAGAATTAAGAAAAGAGAATGAAGAACTCAAGAAGGACCTAGAGAGAGAGAATGACAAACTCCGGAAGGAAGTAGAAACACTGAAAAGATCCCATGCTGAAAAAGATAAGGAAACCGACCAGCAAAGGCACATATTAATCCTAACACACTAATAGTGGGGGGGACTTCAACACCCCATTGAGACCCTTGGATAGATCAACAGGTCAAAAAATAAACAGAGAGACATCAGAACTGAATACAATAAAACCAAATGGACCTCACAGACATCTACAGAATATGCCATCCAAACACCAGAGAATATACTTTCTGCTCAGCACCTCATGGAACATTTTCCAAAATCCACCACAGACTGGGGCACAAAAGGAACCTCAACAAATACAAAAGGATAGAAATCAGATCACAGTGCAATAAAGCTCAATATGAACCCCAGAATAAGTCCAACTAGCTACAAGAACACATGGAGACTAAACAACACAATCCTGAATAATGAATGGGTCAGGGAAGAAATAAAGACTGAAATAAAAGTATTCATGGAACTGAATGAAAAAGACAATACAACCCAACAAAACCTGTGAGATAGTTTAAAAGCAGTCTTGAGAGGGAAATTTATAGCCCTAAGTGCCCACATCAAAAAAACCAGAAAGGGAACAAATAAACGATCTAACACTGCAGCTAAAAACACTTGACAGACACCAACAAATGAAGCTTAAACCCGACAGGAATAAATAACAAAAATCAGAGCAGAAATCAATGAAATAAAAACAAAGAAAACAGTAAGTAAAATCAAGGAATCCAAAAGCTGTTTCTTTGAAAAGAGAAACAAAATAGACAGACCTCTAGCCCAGTTAACAACAACAACAACAACAACAAAAACAAAAACAGAAAGAGTAGTATTCATGATGAAAGGGGAAACATCACAACAGATAAAGATCCAGACAATCATAAGGGAATACTTCAAAAACCTATACTCCATTAAACTTGAAAACCCAAGAGAAATGGATGAATATCTGAAATCTTGGGAACAAACAAAGCTTAACCAAGAAGAGATTGACAGTTTAAACAGACCCGTAATATTTGAGAAAATTGAAGATGTAATTAAAAACCTCCCAACTATAAAAGGCTGGGGTCCAGATGTTTTTATGGCAAAATTTGATAAAAGAGAGATGGAGATGTTAGCTTGCCTTTTTTTTTTTTTTTTATGGCTAGGGGGCCCAAAGGGAAAGAGAGCCCACATTAGATCAATAATACAACGTTCATCTTGGGACCCCACAAAACCTGGAACCCATGGAGGACTCAGATAGTGATGAGAAGGGATAAACCTAGAAATAAGTTTATCTATTTTATCTATGAAGATGCCCCTTGGGCTCAGCCTTTAATACAAAGAAAGGGAAAATTCATGGTTCAGCATGTTGAGGGGAGGCCTTAATAATCTGCTGTCAAAGACTATGGTAATCAGAGAATAGTAGGCACTGAAGCTACTGAAACTAGAGAAGACTTTCAAGTAAGGAATGAAGGGGCCCCTCAGCACCTGGCTTGTGAGGCTTGGGACATGGGAGCAGATGGAATTAATTTAAGTGCTGCAGAAGCAGAGAAGCTGAGCAATGTAACCAACCATCTGTCTTTGAGACAGAGGCTGCATAACCTGAGGCAGTACAGAAGGAATCAGTTCCTGAAGGACTGGCTTGTCGGAACCATTAGATATACTTGGTTATCACAAACCAGTGGAGGTTCCTATTCAGGAGTTGGAGGACAACAGAGGAGGGGAAGATACTACTGAGGGAACTAGGTATGAGGAAAGTTATGTATCATGCCTAGTTCACTGGGCCAGATAGGACTGTTTTCACTAGGGACTTAAAGAAAAACTTGATTCAGCAAGGGTCTCAAGATTCCAGTCATTTTGTTGAGTCCCTTGGTGAGTGGGGCAGGATCATTATGAAGGAGGTCTTTGGCAGATTTAAGCGACTTACACCAGCATGTAAAGTGTGTCCATAAAATGGTAGAGCAACTGAGAAGAGATAGGAAAAAGGCAAAGCAGAGAAAGAGGTCTGTTTGGATTACTCGAAGTCAAGTGTGGCAAGATTTGTGTCAAGCCAAAATTCCTAAAGAAAAAAAAAAATGACAAAAAGCAAAATTCTGTGCTACAGTGCTTCTGGAAGGCTTTAAAGTCTGAGGAACGATTCACAGAAGGCATCCATGATAAAACATGTAGGGGAAGATGGAGCCCAATTCCTCCTTGGCCCTCTGCAGGGCCAGGCAGCTTGAGATAGGCCCAAGTTCATAAGGGATGAAGAAATGAAGGGAGGCTCCATGTAAGAATTCTAGGACACAAAAAATGACATGGCTCAGAGAAAATGACTAAAGACTGTAAAGAGCTAACTGAGTTAATGCCTCTGTGGTGGTTTGAATGAGAATGTCCCTCATAGGCTCCAAGGATTAGAACATTTTGTCCCCAGTTGCTGGTACTGTTTTAGGAAGTCTTAAAAGCTGTGGCCATGCTGGAGGAAACACATCACTGAGAGCTTGCTTAGACAATTCAAAAAGCCTTGCCAGTCTCGAGTTGCTCTCTCTGTTTCCTGTGCCTGCTTGAAGATGTGAACCTTGGCTTTCTGCTCCAGCTCCTGCCACCATGCCTCCCCACCAAGATGGACTGTAATTCCCTGCAACTGTCAATCGTAAACTCAAACTCTTCCTTTTAGAAGTTCCCTTGCTCGTGATGAACGAAACAGTAAGACCCTATTGCTGAAGACATTAAATGATGTGAATGTGGGAAATAAAACTACGACTAAGCCAAAAACCCCCCATCAGCATGCTGGGTGGTGGTGCATACCTTTAATCCTAGCACTTGTGAGGCAGAGGCAGGCAGAACTCTGTGAGTTCAAGGCCAGCCTGGTCTACAGAGCGAGCTCTAGTCCAGCTGAGACTAAAGGGAGACCCTGTCTCAAAAATAACAAAACAAAACAAAAAATCCCACAAAAATACCCCATCCCCATCAGCCTATCACCAAATATACAGTGCTATGCAGATTACTGGGGTAGAACTGTCCCCAACATTCTGCTTTTAACAATGGACTCAGGATACTGGTCAAGGGACATTTGCCTTCTGGTGCAAGAGCGGCATGACTAATGTATGTGCAATGGACAGATTTTAAATTGGATTTAAGGCCTGCTCCTCAGAGAGAAACATGTATCTGGTACTGTAAGCCAGGCCAATTACCAGTGGCCAGGGAAGTTATAGGCTCCAGTGGGGAAGCTACTACAATTATTTTGTTAGATGAATATAATGCATCTGCTAAGGTACCTTCCAAGTATTTGTGTTTAGGACCATATTGCAGTCAGTGTCCATGTTTGGGTATTTTCTTGTTTCCTGCTTCTTCCTTTCCAAAACAAGAAAACAGAAAAACAAAAAAATAAAAATAAAAACATACATGGACAAAACAACAAAAAAGACGTAATGATCATAATTTCTCAATAGGAGGGGCGGTAAATATGAATAATAACTTTATGGATGTATAGATTTTATCATTATCACTAATAAGCTTACACTATTAAAATTAGCAATTGCTTTTCAGAGTCTCTTCTCTCATAGTCACATTTCATTATTAATGTATCTGACCCTCTGTCTTCCTATGGTTTCTAATATATTATACATTAAAAAATGTTGTTTTTAAAGCTGAACAGCTTAGCAACAGAGCCCTTGACTACCATGCCAAAGGACAAGTTTGGTCCTCAGCAATGGAAAAAAAATGTGTTTTAAATTCCTAATTTCAAAGCAACTACTTAAACTGATCTCTTTTTACTCAGGATAGTTAAATGTAAGTTTGGTAAAACTGGATCTACTGTCTTATTTTACCAGGACAAGAAATGAAACAGTAAATACAGGTATTTCATTATTAATGCTTTTTTGAAGATAAGATCTTTTCTAAAAAAGGAGAGTAACTTTTCTTGAGTAGCTTATTCTCCAATATTTTAATCTTTTATCTCCTTGGAGACAACCATCATGCTTTCTTGGCTCTATTCCTAATCTAAATACTTCAGACTATTACATCCAAAAGAAAAGATATTTTGTAGGCAAAAAGAAAGTAATATTAATTTTCTCTGGTTTTAGCTTCAGTTAATTCATAGCCATGTTAATGGAGTTAACTGGATCATGAGATTGACACTACTGGGAATCGGGTTATAGATTCTCTTCCAATAGAATCCACTCACTGAATTGCTGAGTTCCTTTATATGTTAAGGTAGCTAACTGTGCTAGGCTTTAATTGGCATAGCAGAATATAATATAATTTTAACATCTGTCTTCATGGAGTTTTACAATCCAATACAGTGGTTTATTAGGAAGATTATAATGCCCCTTGGCTAGGTACTAAGTGACAAGCTAAGGATTTTAGAGTTGTCTAACCCTTTCATAAGTTTGCAACCACTATTAAGAGCGAAGGAAAATCTAATATATAAGGCACCAGTTCTCTTATAATTTCTGAGAGGATGGATAAATTTAGAATACCATGAATTCTCTTAAACATAGACTTGCTACTATCTTTGTATAACAGGAATTTACCACTAATCCATAACAGAATGGAGATCTTTGAAGAGACAAGTTTTTCTTCTTGAGGGCTTTTAAAGCAAGTAATATTTAAAGGTTTTGAGATTAAGGAAGACAGTTTCATTCTAAAATGACATTTTCTGAATTATTTTCACATGACTTTCTATAGAAAGAGCTAAACTGAGTGCAGATGGGAAGTATAATAAATGTATAGTACTACTTAAGAACTACAATTCCAAAAAAATTATAAAGACTATGACTTAAGGGCTGGAGAGATGGCCTAGTGGTTAAGAGCACCAACTGCTCTTACAGAGGACCTGGGTTCGATCCCCAGCACCCACATGGCGGCTGAGAGCCGTCTTTAACTCCAGTTCCAGGGGAATCCGACACCCTCTTCTGCACGACATGGGTGCTCAGACATACATTCAGACAGTACATTCATACACATAAAAATAAATAAAAAAAGACTATGACTTGAGACTAAATATGTAGATATTCTTTTAAATAGTTACCCAATACTGAGAATCAGCCCCCCCCCCTTTTTTTTTGTCTTTTTGAGGGTTACAGGTTACAGGGTTACAGCTGGCTTAAACTCACTTTGTAGACCAGGCTGGCCTTGAACTCACAGAGATCCACCTGCCTCTGCCTCTGCCTCCTGAGTGCTGGAATTAAAGGTGAGCACCACCACATCTGGCTGAGAATCAGGCCTTTATTTTTATAAGAATAAATTAAATACAGAATATTATAAAACTTTGTACAAGGAAATTCCTCCTTATTCTGTGCAACACTATGACTGAAGAAATCTGCTTTGGCTTTGGCAAATCCACAATTAGGAAAGCAGTCTCCCTTAGCCAAGTGAGTCACAGGGAGTCAGCCAGGGAGGAAATGAGTTCCAACAGCAGAGTAAAACGAACAAGGGCAGATAAAGGGCCGAAAACCAGAAAAGGTTCTGGTAGTTTCAGCTCCCATTGAAGCCCTTTATCCAATTAAGCTTCACAGAAGGTTTAGACCCAGAAAGATAGGAGTCACTGACTTAAATCAGGTTCTACACTAAGATCTAGAGACTCTATCCATCCCTGAATCTAGATCTCAAAAGTGTTTACACACACACACACACACACACACACACACACACTGCTAACATACATACATGTATACAGACATAAATGCAAAAATAAACATGAGCACATATATTTACAGGTAGTAGAAATCTTCCTATGAATATCTACTTTCCTTACTTGATTCTTCACCTCTTCTAAACATGCTTTCAAACAATGTCAACAGTTTACTTTGTGGAGGTTGTGCTGAGTAGATTCAGCTGTCAACTTGACAAACATGGAACCTCAATTGTGGCTCTTCCTCCACTGGATTGGCCTATGGCTAAGTCTGTAAAGCATTTTCTTAACTGCTGGTTGCTGTGGGAGGGCATGTGGGCATTGCCACCCCTGGCCAGGTGGTCCTAGGATGTATAAGAAAGCAAGGGTGAGCACAGACCAAAGCCAGTAAGTAGTATAGATGGTCTGCACTTCAGCTCCTACTTCCAGGTTCCTGTCTTGGCTTCCCTTGATGATGGACTAAGATCTAAGCCAAACCACCTCCCCACCCCCATTAGTTTTAGTCACAGGTTATAAGCAAAACAAGGAATAGATGAAACTACTTAAAAATTAAGGTTTATGTGTTCCCCTACATACCATGAAAATTATGCTTCTTTGCATGATCGCTCATTTTATATAAATAACTGGAAAATTAGAATATGCTAATAAGATAGGAGCTCAGTTTCCATCCTAATAAAAACAAAAGTAATATTCATGAAGTCTGCTATAGTGGTTTGAACAAGAAATGTCCCCCATTGGCTCAAGTATTTGAACACTTGGTCCACAGCTGGTGGAGGTGTTTGGGGAGGTCAGGAGACCTGGCTGGAGGTAGTACAACTGGGGAGGCTGGCTTTGAGAATTTACAACTTCACCCTACTTCTGGTTCATTGTTTCTGCTTCTAGTCTGTGTGGTTCAAGATGTGCTCTTTCAGCTTCCTGCTCCATCTACCAGCTGCCATGCCTCCCCTGCCATCATGAACTCTCCCCTGGAACAATAAGTCAAAACAAAATTTTCTTCTACAAGTGGCTTTTGGTTATGGTGTTTTATTAGAGTAACAAAAAGTAACTAATACACCTGCTCAAAGCAGGGAATTCTCCACATCTCAGTGTTATATCCAACATGCACATAACTGAAAAGTTAAAGGGTCAATTATAACATGAATCTTATGAGCTGTAACACACATGCACACACATATATATCAGATTTGTATTGTTTCTAATTGTTTAAACATGATGTATAACTATTTTTTTTCTATTAAAGGGAAGATGATTAAAGAACCTTTATAGTCATCCAACATTTCTATTTTCTAACTCTTATCAAACCGTTTTTCTTGGATTATTTCATTGAACAGGGTCTCACTACATAGCTTATGTTGGCTTCAAACGTCAGAGTGCCAGGCTTACAGGTATGTACCCCTGTGCCTGATTTTCATGAATAATTTATGTATCGCAGAAAAGCTCTGATAGTCTAGAAGTTCTCCTACAGGATATCTCCCACAATAGACCACATGCTGTTCCTGTTGATCATAAATCTGCTTTACAATTATGTACTGGACTAGATAGCACATTACCCCTTTCACGGTAAGTATTTCACCTTACGCATCTGCTTTCTGCAAAATCTTCAAAAGTGACAATTCTGGTCTTACCTGACTGATTCGTTCAGAAGAGATCCTGCAGGCACTGTCAGATGTTGATTACTGGGCAGAGGTGGAATGTGATGTCATTTTGGCAGTGAAGACATTATTGTCAGTTAATAAAACTTAAGTCTCCATGGGTTGCTCTGCCTCCAAGCTGAGCTGGGGGAAGGGCAGCATTCACAGGTCCTAAGGCCCCTTGTAGCATTTAAAAACTGTCATGAATAATTTATGTATGAAAAATGGCTACTGCTGCTGGGTGTGGTGGGGCTCAGGGAGGCAGAGGGAGGAGGATCTCTGTGAGTTCCAGGGCAACCTAGTCTACATGAGTTCCATCCAGGCTAGCTGATGCTGCAGGAAGACCCTGTCTCCAAAACAACAACAACAACAACAACAACAACAACAACAACAACAGCAACAAACCAGCTAGGGCTCCAGCAGGGCTAGCTTCTCAGTCTCGGTGAAGCTAACCTATCCCATAATTTCTTTCAGTATGGAACATGAGGAATATCTCTAATCCAAAATAAGATAACCTGAAATGCTCCAAAATCTAAAACTTTTGAGTTCTGATATGTCTCAGGTGGAAGACTCCACACCTGCCTCATGTGTTCACAGTCAACTACAGAATGTTAAAATATCATTAGCTCTAGGCTGTGTGAGCAGGAAACATAAATGAATCTGTTGAGACTTGGGTTCCATCTCTAAGATATCTCCTTTTTTAAAATAATTTTTAATTTTATTTATTTATTTTCTATGTGTATGAATGTACTGTCTGCATGTAGGTTTGTGCACCCGTGTCGTGCAGTGCCTCGGAGGTCAGAAGAGGGTGTCGGATTCCCCTGGAACTGGAGTTCTCCTGGAATTGGAGTTATAGACGGTTCTCAATCGCCATGTGGGTGCTGGGGATCGAACCTGGGTCCTCTGCAAGAGCAGTCGGCACTCTTAACTGCTAGGCTCTCTCTCCAGCCCCAGCTATCTCCTTTTATACATATGCAAATACTTCAGTATGGGGCAATGTTGGTCTCAAACATTTCAGATATTCAACCTGTAATATGCTTTTTTGTCTTAATGTTCTTGGATGAATAATTTGTAAAACATACACTAATTATTCTAAAGAGTTCATCTTTTTCTGTACCTACCAAAATTAGCTGTGCTTAAATAAAATTAAAATAAAAACCAATTCATTTTTGTACAAAATAATCAGTTACTAAAACAAACCATGGCTATTCTATGTACACCAACATAGTTTTTGTTTGCTTGATGGGGTAGTATTGTTCACTGAACAAAGGGCCTCATGCCTATAGCTTTATGAATACCTTAAACTTGCAAAGTACTATGTATACTATTAAGAAACCAAAAAAGGAAATATAAATAAATGTAGTTGAAAAATTAAGTCTGAACTAACCTAATTGTAAATTCACATACATTTTTTTCCCATTACTATTACACTTGCTTTAAAAAAAACAAAACCCTTACACTATGGAAATCAGTGTGGAGATTCCCCCAAAAGCTCGAATATGATCTGCCATGCATTCTTTGGCATATATGTCAATGCTAGGAATGGACTCCCTCTCTATAAGCTATTGACCAAGGGTCCCACAGACCTTCAAACAGTACTGGCCACTCACTGCCTCTGCTCTTGGTTACCCACCAGAAATGGATGGTAAGACCCTATTGTTATAGATACTACATATAGGAGCTGTATAACAAACAAGAAGAAATCAAGTTGATTGTGACTTCAAAGCCTCATGTCTACTGTAGTGCTAGGAGGTGATATGCAGGCTACCAGAAAAGAAAAAAAAAAATCTTCATTACTCAGCTGTGAATCCTGTGAACTACAAAAACAACTGGTCTGGCAGGATATGCCAACTGTTGTACAGTGGTACAGATATTATGAAAACAACCAACCACTCTTTAATTGCATTTAAGGTCTGCTTTCTATGATAGAGGCCATACTTGATATTGATATCAGGTTTAGGAACCTGAGGCAAGACAGGTCACAAGACATAGGGGACAGCCCAATATTATAATTCTGCTTAATAGATACAGCATTAAACTGACTCCAAATTACTTATTCTTATAGATTAATGCATTTCTCCATCTCACCAGAGAAGTTTCCTTATACAACAGTTGATGATGATTACACAGAAACCTACAACTGGCCAACATACACAGAATAAGATGCTACAGAGTGCTTATCTCTGAACAGGTCACCTAATTCAAAATTCTGCCTGCCAAGGCTCAGGGATCATTCCAGAAGAGGGGGCAGAAAGACTGTATGAGCCAGAGGTGGTAAATGATTACAAGGAAAGAGAGTTTTCCAGACAGCTGGTCAGTTACTCATGTGAACTCACAGCAACAGTGACAGCATGCAAAGATTCTATGCAAGCCTAAATCAGAAAAAAGTCCAAGCACAGATCTAAGGAATGGCATAAGAAGCTTCAACTCTACCTATGGAAACTGTGGCAATGATGGCTGCTGCAAAGGGCAGAGACAGTCTCTTTCAAGTATGGATTCTATATAGGTTAATCAGGCTCCAGTGGATGGACCCACACTGAATGACACTGAGGGATACAAATTGGACTCTATGGGCCTTATTAGATATATAATAGAGTACATTCAATTGGTGAGGAGCAATAGGGGAGGCTGGGATAAGGGAGGGGATCTAAATATCATCAAATTATATTTTATGAAAATAATAAAAATTCAATTTAAAAAGTAGTTAAAAAAACAAAACCTTACATCTGTTTTTCCTAATTTCCAGGTTACCTAGCACAGAGAGAATTACAAGACAGTAATAAATACTAACTTTCTGAATGACTGAATTTGTTTTTTTATTCTTGTATGTTCTGGTTACTGAGGCTACATGATATTTCACACCACAAGAGATTTTTCTGCTCTTCAATTCTAAGCTTTTCATACCAAGTAACTTTTCAATTCAAACAGTCTCTATTATTTTTGTGCCTGCTTCTTTCTCTTTTAAGACACATATCCAGTTTACTGGCTTGGTAAAATAAGGTCATTGTATGGGTCACAATTAACCCATTTATTATATTATATTATATTATATTAGTTACCTTTCTGTCTCTGTGATAAAATGTCATGACAACTTAGAAGGGAGAATTTATTTTGCTTATTATTCCAGAGAGTTAGAATCCATAATGGCAGGGGAGGCATCATGGCAGAGGTGGCTGCAGCAGAAAGCAAAGAGAGCCAAAGTAGAAGTGGGGATGCCTGTACACTCTCAAAGCTTGCCCTCAGTGACATACTTCCTTCAGTATGGGCACAGTTCCTAAAAGTTCTATGTTCCTCCCCAAACAGCATTATGAACTGGAGATTCAAATAATTGGAGTATATTTTCAAATAAAAGCAGTATTCAAATAATTGGAATGTACAGGGAACACTCAAACTATCACATTCCATCCCAGGCATCCATAGGCTCAAGACCATATCATAATGAAAAACACATTTAAGCCAAACTTACTAGTCCCCATAGTCTCTAACAATTCCACACAGCATCCCTTTTTACTAGAGAACTCACTTTACAGCCAAAGAAATGTGACAGTGGGTCCATGGTCCTGGGACTGTCTTCCTCACTTTAGTGAATGGATCAAATGATCAGTACAGATTATTTGCATTCTATTTATAAATCTTATTTATAAATCTTCAATATAACTATTTTAACCAATAAAAACTATAGAAGAAAATGTTACAATTATGGAATTTCTAATAAGCATTGTTTTAAACAGGAAGAGCTATCTTGATAATTTTGCTAATTTTCTAGACTAGGTATTTATAATCAAACTTATCCATTCAGCATTCTGCAAACTAAATGAAGAGCTTCACATTCCAGTTTAAGTACAAACATTCACATATTTTGATAAATACACAACTCATTTCAAACTAAATACAAAAGACTTTCTAAAAATTACTATTGAAAAACTAAAAATGTTTCATTTATATTCTAAATTATACAAAATACATTAACTCCTCTTTTTACTACTGCTTCAACTTTTGTTTACTAGGATAACTTTCAATTTTAAACATCAAAAAAAAAATTAAAAAACACACATAACCTTCATGAGATCCTGTTTCAAAACAAACAAAATCACTTTTTAGCTGTTATAAGCTGAAATGGCAAAACAGCATTAATATGTAAATTACATTCCTGCTATCAGACATTACCTAATGCCATGTATTATAATCCTTTTCCCTGTCAAAAATCTTTGAAGAATATGCCAAGTCTTATATCCTATGGTGGAATGGAAATAAGGTCATTCAAGACTTTTTGGACTGGCAGTGACTAATGTTTTCTATAGTCTTCCCTTTGGCTCACTGTTACCACCACTTTTTTCCTTCTACCAATTAGTGGAGATTCAAATAAATAATCATAAAAGCACCTAATCCTAGCCTAATTATATTATTCCCCTTTCTATTTTTTCCTTCCTTGTCTTTCCTTCTGTTTGTTCTGCTGTTCTTTCTGCCCTAGATGCATAAGTTAAGCTCCTAATTCTCTCTCTCTCTCTCTCTCTCTCACACACACACACACACACACACACACACACACACACACACACACAGATCCACTGAGTAATATTCAAAGTATTCAAGAGAACATACAGGGGCTGGAGAGATGGCTCAGAGGTTAAGAGCACAGCCTACTCTTGTGAAGGACCTGGATTTGACTCCTAGCACACACATAGCAGCTAACAACAGTCTATAGCTCCAGTTCCAGGGGATCCAATGCCCTCTTGTGACGTCTGTAGCACTGCATGACACAGTGCACTTACATACATTCAGGCAATACACTCATACACATAATAAAATATTTTTTAAAAGAGCTCATTCAAATTGATGAGCACTTAGGATCCCAATATGTAAGTGTGCAAATGATATAAACATACAATTATCAAACACAAAGAGGAGAAATAAAAATATGGGCTGGAGAGATGGCCTAGCAGTTAAGAGCGCCGACCGCTCTTGCAGAGGACCCGGGTTCGATCCCCAGCACCCACATGGCGGCCGAGAACCGTCTGAAACTCCAATTCCAGGAGAACTCCAGTTCCAGGGGAATCCGACACCCTCTTCTGACCTCCGCAGCATTGCACGACACGGGTGCACACACCTGCATGCAGACAGTACATTCATACACATACAGGAATAAATAAAAATTAAAAAAAAATTAAAAAAAAACATGATCCAATGCTCATATGTGCCTTGGTTGTTGATAAGCTAATGAGTCAAAATTGTACTGTTGTTTAACGTGCTCAGTAGACATAAAGGATAGGTAAGTTTTTCCCCCTTATATTGATTGATTAGTTGGTAATGGCGTCTTATAGGGATGACTGAAAAGAATTCTGAGACAAAACCCCAAGCTCTCTGAGAATACTCTTATGACCATTACCTGGTTTTAGCACGATGTGTTTCTGCCATAACAAGTACTAAAAATCTGCAGGGCATATTTTACTTTATTTTATATTATGTCCCTTATTTTATTTTTCAAGTTTACTTTTTATCATGATATACACACATTAACATAATGGGACATCAATTCCATAATGTTAATAATGAGGAAAATATGAAAACACTCAATGTCAAGTTTTGGCAAATGAGCCCTTATTTAAATAAATTCAGCAATTATGTGTAAGAACCTAAAGCCATCTACAGTGATCCTGATTAGAAAATAAAAATTCTTTCAAAAAACAAATGTCTTCCCCCTATATGCTCTATTTAATTATAGATATTATCATATTGGAACATGTTTCTTTTACTATCCAATAGATTTGGATCATTATACTTAGCCACAAATAATGATCAATTTTTTATGATGAATGTTATAAAAATGAGTGCTTTACAGGTTACGGGCAGAGTTTATAAAATTCTGTACGGCACAGTCTCTATCGCATAGACACTAATGCCTAGAAGATGAAAGAAATGTATTTAAAATGAAACAAGAATTGAGAGGCCTTTTTCTATATGTCTATAATCTTTTGTAAATAAAATTTCCAAACCTCCATTTTATTTTTAGTCAGAAAATATATAATGGTAACTTTTAACATACCACAAGTATAACAATAAAGGTTCAAAAAAAGTTCAACAATGGGGCTGGAGAGATGGCCTAGTGGTTAAGAGCGCCGACCGCTCTTGCAGAGGACCTGGGTTCGATCCCCAGCACCCACATGGCGGCCAAGAACCGTCTAAAACTCCAATTCCAGGAGAACTCCAGTTCCAGGGGAATCCGACACCCTCTTCTGACCTCCGTGGCATTGCACGACACGGGTGCACAGACTTGCACGCAGCCAGTACATTCATACACATACAGAAATAAAAAAAAAAAAGTTCAACAATAGTGGCAAAAGGCACCAATTCTAAAGAGTTCAAGGAAAGTCCCCAAGAGAAGATGCTTGAAATACAGTCTAAACATCAATAGCTCATGAGAAAGAGAATATATTCCATTTGTGACTTAATGAAAGAGTAGGCAGAGACCATGGCCTTCAAGAGCAGGAGTGAGTGCACATATACAATTCGTACCATAAATGTTATAGTTTTTAGGATTAAAAAAATACCTAACCTTGAGTTATCTTAGCCAGTCACTTTAAATGCTTAAATTTATACTAAGTAAATTCTGATCTTTAACAAGCAAATTTTAAAAATTATTTATTTTGCTTTTGTGTGTATATGAATGTCTTCCTGTAAGTACATCATGTGTACTAAAAGCCCATGAAGTTCAGAAGAGGCTACTGGATCCCCTGGAACTGGAGTTACTGACAATGTTAGCTGTCATGTAGATGCTGGGAACCAAACCCTGGTCCTCTGCAAGAGCAGCCAGTGTCTTAATTGCTGAGCCATCTCTCTAGTCCCCATATTTAAATACATTAAATACCTCAAACAAAACAACATTTTCAACTCTAAAACTACACTAGAGAAAACAATTTCTGTCTGGTAAAGGCTGACTTTGATGGTTAATACTGTTAACTTGGTAGGATATAGGAAACAAGCCCTACGTATGCCTATAAGGAAGAGTCTAGGATAGGTTATTGAGGTGGGAAGACCCACCTTAACTGTGGGCAGCACCATTCAATGGGTGGGTTCCCTAGACTTAAGAAAAGAAGGTGGATTGAGCACCAGCATTCATCCTTGTCTGCTTCCTGTCAAGAATACAATGTAGTCAGCTTTCTCCAGACCTTGGTGACATGACTTTCCTGCCTTGAAATGAGAGCAAAAATAAACCCTCATTCCTGAAGTTACTTTTATCAGGTATTTTATTACAGCAATGACACAAGTAGCTAATACTTGAGCAAATCTACCCCTTAAGAAATAACCATAAAGCTCAACAAAATCATGAAAAATAAGCATTCCAGGGCTCAAGCAAAAGCAAATAAGTTATTCATGAATGCTTGTTCATGAAACCAAGCTGAATGCAAGTTAAAAACATGAGATTTGTGTTATGCTAGCCTGGAGTTCTTATTCCTGCCAGGGGTCAGGGGAAAACCTCAAATTATCCCAGATGAGGGATGGCTATGAAAAACAGAAGCCTGCCTGCTGGGGGGCTAAATTGATTTGGAATAAAGGGTGAAAAACCTATAGAACATTTTCAGTAAAAACAGTAAACTTGGCCAAACAAATAGGGAACATTAGCAGCTTTGCTATCATAGCTTGCTATGTAGTCCTGGTTGTGTTGAACTTCAGATTAGAAGATAAATCAAATATTAAACACTAAGATCCTTGAATAAAACAGACAAGAGGAACTAGCTGAGCCCTCCAGATGACCATGACTGAAAAGGCAATGTAAACATGCAGGGGACATTCAAGAGAGCCTGGTAGAAAGTAAAAGATGAGGTCAATTTGAAAACTGATTCCATTTTAAGTGTACTTCACAGTCAAAACACACACACACACACACACACACACACACACACACACACACACACACCACATGGACAGGCAGAAGATGGAAGTCTTCCTGGCTCAAAGTCCTTGAGCACAACTTCTATCATTGTTTGACCAGTAAGATATGCAGATATTGGTACGAATTCTAGGAAATTGGATTTAAAAATCAATTAAAAATAGACAACATAGGCATCAGTAAACATGAATTATGAAAGACAGAGAATAATTAAGTCTAAGGAAAAAAAAAACTATTCCATGACCCAAGATGATAGATTTACACTACATTGTAAACAATGTCCAGTTCTCAACAAAATATTGTAAACTATGCAAAGAAAAACAGAAAAGTGTGGTTCCTACTGAGGGGAAAAAAGGCAAAAATTGAAATTTACTCTGAGTGTACATTCCTAGTCTCAGTGATTTGAGAGCCAAGTCAACAGGACTGCTTGAGTCCAGGAATTCAACACCAGCCTAACAACATAGCAAGATCCCATCTCAAAATTTTTAAAAAAATTTAAAGAATTAAAAGAAACTATGTTTAAAGAATTAATGAAAAATATGAAAATGAATATATAAATAAGGGAATCTCAGAATTTATAAAAGGACCACATAGCAATTCTAGAGCCACTGCTTGCCCCAGATATCCATTTGATGCAGGTATTAACTATAAGTGTTCACATTTTATCCCTCCCTCCCTCTCTCCCTTCCTTACTTCCTTATGTAATATCTTGTCAGTACTAGGAATTAAGCCTATGGCTTCATACATATTAGGCAAGTGCTTTACCACTAAGCCACAACTTCAGCCAATAATTTTAAAATATTTAAGGCATTTCATAACATCTTAGATTCAAGATGTTTAATAAGTAATTATATTTTATAAGCTTTGTAATAAGTTTAAGGTAAAGATACCTTATTCTTTCCTACTGAATGAATCAATGATATGTTAATTCATCTTTAGATGAAATTACTTTTAACTAGATAAGAATTCTAACATGGTATAAAGTCAAAATAACCAAAGATAATGCTATGGTGGTATCAGCAGTTATACAATTCTTTGAGTTTATCTTACTGTCATAATCAGTTTTAATATTTAGCAAGAATGTGTACAGAACTGAGTTAATTTTCAAACAATTAATAAAAGTTGTATGAAACAAAAATTACAAAAACTATTCTGGTACTAGGAGTGTAAGTAATTTTAATACCAATAATAAACTGGATTAAAATATTAGTAAACTCACAAAAATTGTGCCTAAATATATTAACAGCAGACATATTTTCAGTTCAACAATAACATAAAGGAAGTTGGTTACTATTAATGATCTTTTATTCCTTAACTGAAATTTCTAGTTTAAATTTTTTTTGCATTTATTATGTTCATAGGTGCACACATGCCACAGCATGTGTGCAGACATCAGAGGGCACTCTGTGGAAGTTGGTTCTTTCTACCATGTGGGATCCGGGAGTGAACTCAAGTAAGTTATCATACAGGATAGCAAGAGCCTTTACCTGCTAAGCCATCTCCCTGGCCCATTTATTTGTAATTTCTTAATGGCTACTTTATACAGTTTAACTGGCTTTCACTGTTTTAATTCTTTTAAAAATATTTTATTTTTTATTTTTATTTTCTGTGTAGGAGTGTATTGCTTGAATGTATGTAAGTGCTCCCATGTCATATAACATCCGTGGAGGTCAAAAGAGGATGTTGGGACTCGAACCCAAGTCCTTTGTAAGAGCAACCAGTGCTCTTAACTGCTGAGTCATCTCTCTACTCCCTCACTGTTTTAATTCTTCATAGTATAATTACAAGATTTAATAAATGATTCTGGCTTTTAGTAAGGACAACATATACTATAGAACCACTATTTTTTCACTTATTTCTTAAAATTACATGATAGTTTTATATCTAATAATATATAAATTTGGATTTCTCATACTACTATATACCAAAAAGGAAAGCAAACAGCCGGCTAAAAATATGAACCATTATATTACTTTATATCAAACATAATACTATACTATTTTACATTAACACAGCTACCTGGGGTAAAATGGTAATTGAAATTGATAGGGTATACTTACTCAGTTATAAATTCAGGGTTTGTAAAGCTGAGGTTGGTTAAATGACCTTCAAGTTTAGAAGACTCATGCATGTTTAAGGCTGGAGTGGTCTTAGTGGCAAGTACAGCTCTTTTTTCATCCTTCTCAAGTGCTTTTCTCTTCCCACCATTTTGAAAGTACTCTCTGCATACACTACAAACCAAAATAAAGGCTTGTTTTAAAATAATAGATATGACAAAATAAATGGGAAACATTACCCTTTTTCAAGATGGGAAACTTTCAAATTAAGGAGTCCTGTTTAAAAAATGTAAAATAGAGGCAAGTTAGAGAATATTCTAATGCTTTCTACAAATTGATAAAGTATATAATACAGAATTCTAACACATTGTGTTTAACACATAAAAATGCTTTTTTATGGGGATACATGCACACATACATATTTTACTGACTTTTAACTAAGACACATATTCCTCCAATAAAGCTCAGGTAACTGCTATTCAGTGACACCATCCAGAAATAATAGTAACCAGAAATTTTCTTTAAGTCTGCTTGCCTGATAGTAGACAAAATATAACCCAATGGTTGTTTTTGAGGGCTCTCAAAACAGACAATGAAATTAGATTCTCAACACATTAAAATAGTTTTTTAAGCCGGGCATGGTGGCGCACACCTTTAATCCCAGCACTCAGGTCTCTGTGAGTTCAAGGCCAGCCTGCTCTACAGAGGGAGTTCCAGGCCAGCTGGGGCTACAGGGAGATCCTGTCTCAAAAACAGCGGGGAAAAAAAAGTTTGCTCTGAGAGAGAGAGAAAAAAAATCTATTGCAGGCAAAATGGTGTTCTAAAAACCAAACTATTTTTGTTATTCCTTTACAGCACAACGATTAACACAGAACACATCTATGGCCTCAAAAGGTATGGAGATTTCTACCTACAATGAAATAACTACTTTTGCAGCCGACACCATCTAGGTGTCCTCCAATACAATTCAGTTTTCAAAGTTTAGGAAATGCAGAATGTCAAATCTCAAAGGTTTGAAGCCTCTCTCCCAGGACTGAAGATCCTACAGAATGAAGACTCATTCCCTTCAACCACTTTAGATGCCAGTCACATGATCCAGCTTACTTTGCAATACATCTGAATGAGTAGCTATGAATTCCCTTTATGGCTTGAGTTGCTCACAGTGCTCAGGAAGACATTTATTTTTACTGGTTTCATAAGAGGTATTACAAAGAATACAAATGAAGAAAGATATAGAGGGAAAAATGTAGGAAGTGGCAAAGAGATTCCTACCTTCTTCAGGAAACCTATGTGTTCACCTATCTAGAAACTCTCCTTGGGTTTTGAGATTTCCTTGTGTAGCCATGATTGTCAACCCTGTAAAAATGTGATTGGACAAGAAGGCAAGATCTAATGCTAAGACTGAACCAAGCATGGCCTGTATACTTATTGGTCTCATTATGAAGCACTCTTCCCTCTAGGGCAGGTACAAGATCCTTCCAGCATGAGGAGGGTCTTATGACCTACTATCACACAAAGCCAAGCTTAAGGAACTTCCTCATGAGCAATTCAAAGAAAGGTGGGGGAAAATTAGTTTCCAGGACCTGCCCTGGGAAAGAGAATTTCTAGTTTTTATGACTTGCTTTAAAGAAAGAGCTATGAGCCAAAAACACTGATTGAAAACAAAACAAAAACAAAATATATCATATCATACATACCATAAAAGGCTAAATTCCAAAAACCCACAAAAGTTTAAACAGTTGAAATACAGGGGCTATGATGTTCCAAAACAGTTTAAAATAGTGGTGCTAATAAATATAAACTACTATTATAAGTGAGTTCTGATCTTCTGATCTGTAAGCAACTGCTGTTAAAATGAGAATCCCTTAATGGGCTCTAGAATTAACCTACCAATTATTTTCAAACTTTGTAATTTTGGTATATGGGTGGAAGGTATGTATGCATATTTTAGAGTAATATAAAAGTAAACAAAAAAATAAGATTTGATTCTGAAATGATTCCTATCAAAAGGCCATTTCTATTTGTCCCATTTTCCCCCCCACGGGAAAATGAAGAGCTGTAAAAGTGTTTAATTTTTACATGCATACAGCTTTAAGTTTGTTTCAGGTAGCTATACTGAATGTGCAACAATGACTGGCACAGACTGGTCAATGAATGCTTTGGTATTCACGAGATACCTAATACAGTAATAGAGCAAATACAGTAGGACATCATAACTAGATACATAATAGGATAATGAAGTACCAGAGAACCCACTCGAATATTTATTAGCTAGTAAAGCCAAGAAACAGTAAAGGAAAAGCGAGAAGGCAAACTTTTTGTGCTAGGATTAAAGGCGTGCACCACCACGCCCGGCTACATGAAGCCAGTTATTATCCTGATACCTAAACCAGATAAAAATCCAACAAAAAAGAAAATTTATAGGCCAATTTGTCAAATAAAAAGATACAAAACTTCTCAGTATAATTCTTGCACCCCAAATGCAAGAGCACATCAAAAAATAGTATCTATCGTGATCAAGGTGGACTGATCCTAGAGATGTAAGACTGTTTTAATATACTTAAATCAGTAAATGCAGTCTCTCACAAACATTCAAAGACAGAAAGCACATGATCATATTTCTAAAGACAGAAAAAAACCTTTGACAAAATCCAGCATCCCTTCATGACCACAGTCCCAGAGAATCTAGGGATACCAAGAAAATATCTCAACATAACCAAAGCAATATAAAATGAGTCCACAAAAAATCCTTGTAAATGTAGAGAAAACGAAAGCATTCCCAACAAAATTAGGGATGAGACAATTACATCCATTCTCTCCATTCTTGTTCAACACTGTGCTTGAAGCTTGATCCAGAGCAATAAAATGAAGTAGATAAAAAGGGATACAAACTGGAAAGAAATCAAAATATTATTTGCAGATGATAGGATTTCATACATAAAAGAGCCTAAAGACTCCATCAAAAAAATTCCTAAAGCTGATAAACATATTCATCAAAGTAGCGAGACACAAAATTAGCACACAAAATTAGACTTCCTATACAACATTAATAAACATACTGGAAAAGAAACTATGGAAACTCTTCCATTCATGATAGCCTGAAAAATATATAAAGACCTTGGAATAACCCTAATCAAGGAAGTGGAAAGATGGGTGTATATTCGATTAATGCATATTTAATTGACGTGAGTTCAACAAGTATCCAGTTTTGCCCAGACACTGTATACAGGTTACATGGTGTTTTAGGACTCAGTAAAAGTAAATATGTGTATATTAAACAACACTGGTTTACAGGCTCTGATAAAAACGGTAATACATCTGAGTTAAATGGAGATATAAATTGCTGTTGTCCACGTTTGTTCTACATAAAATTTGTATAACAATAACTTTGGGATTCGCACATACAAATGTTCTCTATAATTTTTCTGTTGTACAGTATCACCTCATAGCATTCTCTTTCACCTATAAGATGATCTTAACGAAAAAATTATGTTTGCTTCTCAAGTTAATCACATACAGTCACCCAAAACAGCATGGGTGAATTTGATGAAATCTGTACCTTGATTCCACCCTATAGGTGTGTTTAATACAACTGCCTTCTGGAGACTCATGGGTCAAAAAACCAAAAACCTAAAAAAAAAAAAAAAATGGGGGGGATACAGATAGATATGAAACCTTTTTGTCATAACCTTGCAATTCAAATCTTAAAACTAACTACGGGAAAAGATTTGTATGTTCCAACAGGTCAAAATGTCACCAACTTAACAGCTGAGAAAGAAAAGATACAGCTTTGCATCGAGTAGGATGTACCAGAAAGTGCCAAAAGAAAGGTTGGCCAGTCTGAACACTGAAAGGAAGAAAAGCCTCAGATTGCTACAAACATCAAACCCCTCTGTGGATCCTACTTGTAACTATGTATAATGAGTCCTAACGAAACTTACCTTCTAGGAGCCGCAAAGGTTTTAATACAAGAGACTTTCTTACCTCTATCCCGCCCCCCCACCCATAGAACAAGGAGAAATATGATGATAATGTCGTTCTCCAACTGTAAATTAGAGCGACTATTACAGAGGTAATCTCTTATAAAACATGGTAAAAACTGCCTTCTTGAATTAGACTGAATAGACATAGGAAACTGTGAAAAGAGATTATTCTCTATTCAGAACACAAATATATGAATACTAAAGTCTCCTTCAGTAATATGCATTAAGCAAAATATAGTAACGCAGGAGCTCTGATCATCCGCAACTTGGATTATTCTAAAGAGATGTTGGCCAGGGGATCAAGGCCCCCACAAAAGGTTAAGGCTCCTTGCCTAAACGGGATACCATGCAAGAAAAGAGTGGTGAATAAGCCCTGCTGTCAAAACCTGACATTAACATGGGAAAAGATGTATTGAGACCAACAACATGCAAGTTACAGTATGGTCTCTGGAATACAGAAGAGTGTTACAAAGGCCACTATACCAATAAAGCAAATATGGGTCTCCGTGAGTCAAGCAAAACTCCTCGTAGCACCAGCTACACTGCCTGGAAATAGTGCAGTAGCAGGCAGCCATATGTTATCCCGAATCTAATTGGCTATTGGCTCTCTCTTGGAGGAAATAACCCACGGCTGATGACACAAGCTTACACCCTCTAATGTTAGGAGATGATATAAGCCACAGTAAGACCTGTCATATTCAAACAGAAAAAACTCTAATTCATGGATTAACATACCATCCAAATCTGTGTCTATACCAAAGTAACTACAATAACAATTAGTACTGTTAAATACCTATATATCTAATCGCTTGTGCTTCATTAGTAGGATCGAAAGGTTATTCCTGGACAAACTGCTCAGCCCATGACAAGGAAACAGCCAGAATTGAACAGAGTCCAAGACAACAAGCTCCAGAGAAAGTAGACTGTTTGCTTCTCATCCACCTGTGCCCCTTTTACTCAAAGCCTAGGGAACAATCTGAGGAATGAGGGGGCGTGGTAGAATGTAAGGGCTGTGTATTGGGTGAATGGTGAAACTAAAAGCAATATAGAATGAGACACATATTTGTATCAACCTGACTGGAACAATACAAGCCCCCCCTGCTGGATGTTGGGACCAAGGGGCTGTGTGGGTTTGGACACAACTGCTTGCAAATTGGTTTTACATGAAGGATGCTTGTACTCATAAATTATCACTTACTGCTAAGAAATGGAAAAAAAAAACTGAGAGAAAGATGCAGGACAGTTATGGCAGAATGCATGATCTGGGATGGGGTGGGGTAGGGTGGGGGGAAGGGGAAATATGCCTGAACTGAATTGGAAAATGATGTATGAAATACACAAAGCATCAATAAAAACAAAACAAACAAACAAAAAAAAAACCAAAAAAAAAGTTTAAGACATCAAAGAAAAAATTAAAGAAGATACCAGGAAGTGCAATGCCTTCTCATGATCCTGGATCTGTAGGATATATTGTGAAAATGACCATGCTTCCTTCAATCTATAGATTCAATGCAATCTCCATTAAAATTCTAACACAATTCTTCAGAGAAACTGAAAAATATAATTTTAAATTTCACTTGGAAACAAACAAACAAAAAAACCCACGAGGATAGCCAAACAATCCCAAACGATAGAGCAGCTGGAGGTAATGCCATCCCTAATTTAAAAAAAAAAAAAAATTCTACAAAGCTATAGTAATCAAAACAGCTGAATACTGGCATAGAAACAGACAAACTGATAAACAATTTTAGCCATCAGGGAAACATAAAGTAAAACGTTTTTTTTTTAAGGGTAGGGTGTGAACTCAGTTCCCCACTACCACAAATTATGCAGTCGAGTTTCCCACATTTGGGGAAATCGCAGGGGTCAGCACATCTGGAGTGTAATGGATAAGCCTTGCCCTGGAAAAACCGCCTTCGTGATCATGGTATCTCCCCTGCCAGGTAAGTATACAAAGTAAAACTTTTGAGATTTCATCTTATTCCTTTCAGAATGGATATGAAAAAAAAAGGCAAAAGCTGGCAAGAATTTGGGGAAGGGGAAAGCTAATTCACTGCTGGTGAAGTACAAATTGGTGCAAGCCACTGTGTGGAGGTTCTTCAAAAAGCTAAAATAGACTTACTATGCGACCCAGACATACTACTCACAGGCATACACCCAAAGGATCCTGTATCCTATTACAGAGATATTTGTTCATCCATGTTCATTGCTGCTGGTTTATTCGCAATAGCCAGGAAATGCAAACAACTTACATGTTAAAGGATGAATGAATAAGTAAAAGTATGGCAGAATTACAGAATATTATTCAGATGTTAAGAAAAATGAAATCATAAAATTTGCTGGTATACAGATGGAACAGGAAACAATCATCCTAAGTGAGGCAGCCCAGACCAAGAAAGATGTCACATGTTCTCTCTCATAAGTAGATGTTAACTTTGAATCCTTATATGTTTCAATTGGAAAATCCATAGATGTTGGGAAACTAGTAAGGGGCTATGGGGGTGGAAGGGTGCTTCATGTTCACAGAAGGGAAGATAGAATTTAATGATATAAAGGAGGAACGGGAAATGGAACAGGAAGGGTTAAATGGTATGAGGGATGTGAGGTAGTGGAGGAGGAATCAGTAACACTAAAGGCCTTTTGAAAAGTCTTATCTAAATCTACTACTATAGAAGCTTCTTAAAAACATGTAATTCAAATATATTAAATACATTAAATATATTGCATATAATGGAGGTCAATGGCCCTACCAGATACTATAGGCTAACAAATCAAAAGCCCAAAACAAGGAACAAACTCCATCTTTTAGAGCTGTTGACCAGAATGGTCCTATAAACCCTCAAACAATATGGGCTATTACTACTGCTCTTGTTTACCCCAGAGAACTTGATGGCAAGATCCTATTACTAAAGACACTACATATATGTGTCATAAAACAAACAAGGAGCAATAAAGCTGGTATTACTGTAAAACTTCATCTCTACTGGCTAGCTTTCATAGTGCAGGAAGGTTGTCATCAACTTTGCCCAGTTACGAATCCTGAAAGCTACAGTAACAACTGGCCTAGCAAGATAAGCCCACTGGTACAATAGAGGCAAGAATATTAAGGGAGTAACCAACCATTTTCTGATTGGATTTAAGGCCCACTATATTTGGCAGTTATCAGTGCCAAGAATATGTGACTAAACAGGCTACAGACTCTAAATGAGAAACAACTGCTTATTATCCTAATAAATAGACATAATATTAAACCCATTCCTAATGGCTTACAGTTACACATTAATGTATCTCTCAACTCTCATCAGAGAAGCTGGTTCTTTTTTTAAAAAAAATTTTTTATTAATTTTATTTATTTCTGTATGTCTATGAATGTACTGTCTGCATGCAAGTTTGTGCACCCGTGTTGTGCAATGCTGTGGAGGTCAAGAAGAGGGTGGTCGGATTCCCTGGAACTGGAGTTCTCCTGGAATGGAGTTTCAAGTACGGCTCTCGGCCGCCATGTGGATGCTGGGGATCGAACCCGGGTCCTCTGCAAGAGCGGTCGGCGCTCTTAACCGCGAGGCCATCTCTCCAGCCCAGAAGCTGGTTCTTATAGCAAAGAGGGGACCCATAACTGGTCAATCTGTGGAGTTAAGAGACTGAGTAGTGCTCAGGTCTAAATGAGACACCTATCTAACACCACCTCCTTCTTCTAAGGCTCAGGGATCATTAGAGAAGAGGGGACAGAAAAAATTATAGGAATCGAGGGTGGTAGACAACTACAAATAAACAAGTGTTTTCTAGATACCAGAACAGTTGCACATATGCACAAGACCTTCACAAGCCCAACTCAGACAAAAACCCAACATGGTTGGGGGAGGTGGGCAGAAAGCTCCAGCCCTAGCTGATGATCTATTGGAAACTATTGCTGCTGGGAGAAGGAGAGTCCATTTGCTTTAAAGGTATATCAGGTAGGTTGTCCAAGCTCCAGAGGACAGACCTATAACCAAGGTTATTTGGGGACAC
>VZQC01008666.1:475699-535574 GCA_009823505.1 Rhizomys pruinosus | reverse complement strand
ATACACACACACACACACACACACACACACACACACACACACACATATATATTTTAAATCTAAGTCATGCATCTGAGAGAAAAAATGGTATTGGTCTGACCCTATCTTATTTTACTTAATGTAATGATTTTTTAGTCCTATGCATTTTCCAGGAAATAAAATGATTTCATTTTTATGAATAAATTTAATTGTGCATGTATACCACAGTTTATCCATTCATCTACTGATGGACACATCTCAGCAAGTTCTATTTCTTGTCTACTCTGAATACTACAGCTATACACACAAATATGCAAGCATCTTTTAGGTACTTGGCTTCAAGTATACTTAAGAGTAGTGTAACTGGATCATATAATAACTCTTTTTAGTTTTCTGAGAAATGTCCATTCTGATTTTTATAGTGGATATATAAGTTATATACCTGCTATTCTCTTGTGTTACCACAGAACTAAGTATTTTTAGTCTTTTGTTCATGAAATAAAACTTCAGTGTAGAGAATTTTCCATTGAGGTGTTGCATCATTGCTCAAAAAATATTGGATTTGGAAGCATTTTGGATTTGTGTGTGTGTGTGTTTCTATTTCTCTTTACACAAACAAAAAGAAATAAGAACGTGCAGCATGCTATTTAATGCTAAGATTTTGCTTAGCATTAAATCTATCCTTCATTAAAAAATAAAAACAGTACTCTTTGAAAAATCAGATTGTATATAGGTCTTAGCCAGGGGAACATAAAAACTTGTTCTATACTGAATAGAAGGAAAGTACTCAAAAAGCAACAGCAGAAGACAGAAGCAACCTTTGGTTCCCACTGGCTAAAGATGGAATTCTATCATCATGAAATGGATGAGAAAATAACTGAAAAACAACAACAACAACAAAATGACTAAAAGATACAAAAATATTCCAAAATGTTTTAAAAACCTAAGATGCCATAATTACAGCAATTCCTGATTGTGAAAATTGGTAAACAGAAAGAATTACAAATATACCTATCTCAGTCATTCTGGAGAAAAAGTAATTAGGCCCTGTTATAAAGGAAAACTCTGAGGGACAAAACAATGTCAGCTCCTATTAAGGAATGATACAGCTTAAAAAAATCATTATTGTGAAACTGTGAATGCAGTATTTAATTGACAGAAATAAACTTGATTTAAAAATGATTACAAGGCCGGGCGTGGTGGTGCACATCTTTAATCTCAGCAACTGGGGAGGCAGAAGCAGGTGGGTCTCTGTGAGTTCAAGGCCATCCTGGTCTACATAGAAGAGTTCCAGGACAGCTGGGGCTGCAGGGAGACCCTGTCTCAAAAAGACCAAAAAGAATTAAAAAATAATAAAAATAATGGTTACAAGACAGAACTAACAAGTCAAGACGTGATTCCATAGTTACTAGTTAACTATAAAGTGTAAGTTGACAATTGAAAAATCTAGAGGTACCACCTTAACCAAATGGTAATATTTACTATAAATGTGGACAACATGACAACAACCCACTCATATGATGCACATGAAGCATGGAATTACACTTAATACCATTTTATTGAAATAGTTTTTCATTTGTAACAATGTTAAAGACCCAATTTTCAGTTTATAAGAAATATTTAATCTAGTTCCAGAGGAATCTGACACCCTCTTCTGACCTCTGAGGCATTGCATGACACGGGTGCACAAACCTAGATGCAGACAGTACATTCGTACACATACAAGAATATATTAAAAAAATTAAAAAATAAAAAATATTTAAGATTAAAGAAGTAATAATATGGCAGCAAGAGGAAACATTCAGATGGATCCTAAACACAGGTAACAAAGATGGTTTCAGATTAGGATACCCAATTACAACAGTATTCTAATTCTGTAATTACCAAAAAAAAAAAAAATGCTACAAAATATAAAAACAATGCATCTTTTTTTTTTTTTTTTTTTTTTGACGACAGGGTCTCTCTGGAACTCTGGCTGTCCTGGAACTCACTCTGTAGACCAGGCTGGCCTTGAACTCACAGAGATCTGCCTGCCTCTGCCTGCCAAGTGCTAGGATTAAAGGTGGGTGCCACCATGCCAGGCAAAACAATGTATCTTTAAAAAAGTTAGTAAAACCCCATGACATTTTCCTCATCCACCTTGGCATGTCAACTGGTTTTGTCATTATGAAGATCTTGTTAGACTACCATACTGTGGAGATTTCACTGGTGTAGCTTTCCTATCATGTGTAAAATAAATTATATAGCAGCAGCCGTCTTGACTCTCAGGTACTTACATTCTTTCTGTCCTTTCTTCCATCATGTCCCCTGAGCCTTGGGTATAGAATTTGCATTATAGACATGTCACTTAGGGGTGGGGACTTCACAGTCCTTTATTCTCTTTATTGTGAACTGTTGTAGAACTTTGCAATACTCTCCAGATATCTGTTCCAAAAAGAAGCTTCTTTGATGAGAGGGGAGAGGTATACTTGTCTATAAATATATTGCTACATATTTAGTACACTAAGAAGTTATGTTGGTCTAATAAAGCAGCAGAAGTAGGTTTCACCTAAAGATGAAGAGCTAGGCTATTGATGGATGCTGAGGGAAGGAGATTCCACAGGGACTAGCCCTCTGGGAGGTAATCCCAAGTGGGCAGCCCTAAACGTGGATACACATAATCACCTAATCACTGCCAAATGGACTCAATGGACTACACACACACACACACACACACACACACACACACACACGTATTTATATATGTATATCTGCAAATGCATATACCACAATAATTAAAGAAGACAAGAAATTGTGGAGGAATTGGGGAGGCAGTTGGGAGAAGCTGGTGGGGGAGTAAGAAGGATGGAAATAATGCAAATACAATAATCATGTATGAAACTCTCAAAAAGTTAAAAAATACATACCTTAAAAACATTACATATATTAATTAAAAAAGGCAAGAGAAGAAAAAAGTACAAAAGTGCCTTAAGGGATGAAGAAACTATGAAGGACAAGTCTTTCCTACATAAGAACAGAGCAGGTCCACTGTAGCATTTGTTAAAATCCTATTGGGTAGAAAGGTTTAGGCCTGCAGGGTAGTGCTGTTCTGAAGCACCATCATTTTTAAAGGATGGTTAGCTGGTAGAGAGGTTGGCTCCTTGAAGAAACCAAATACAGAGATAATCCCTCCACAAATCCTTCCTGATTCTTGGGAAGCAGCAGCATGAGAGCCTGATAACAGAGTGAAAAAGCAGAAAAAGATCTCTGCACACTTTCTTGAGCCCATTTCCTAGGATTCTGAAAGAATTGCTCCTCTAACATACATAGAACATTCACTCACTCTCACAATATCTGAAACCAAATGTGAACTGTCTAGAATGGTAATCTAGCTCCAAAAAGCCCAACTACCACTGGTGGATCAAAGTATTCCTTCTCATCCTAGTTCCTGTTATAGAAAAAGAAAACCATGTCCTTTCTGAGAAAAATATATACAATAGTCTCTTTTAAACAGTGTCAATATTTTAAAAATTAGCTCATATGAAATGAAAAGAAAAAATCCCATAACCAAAAGAAACAGATCTATAGGTAAACTATATGTTAAAATAAGCAGAGAAGGCCTTAAAGTAACTATCATGAATATATGTAACCAAAAAAGAAAAAAAAAAGCAGCAAAGCAATTATTGTAGAAAAATTGAGTTAAGTAGTTAATATAACAGTTCTCAGTAATTGGTAGAATGAGATTCCAAAAAGGGAAAATCAATGAAGATACTTAGAATATCTGAAACTGCTGTTAGCCACTTTGAGTCAGCAATCACAAAATACAGTATGAGGTTTTCCACAAAACTGACATATGTGCAAAAATTCAATGTTACAAAAAAGAAAAACAAGAAGCTAAATTCAACTATCGAAGTCTAATTGCATTTAGAAAAATATTACAAATTACAAGATAGATTCTTAGGATAGTAAAAAAAAACAAAACCAAACAAAAAGCAAAGCAAAACAAAACAAACCCCCCTGAATTTATGAACTAAATATTTTTGGCAAATTAGGAAATTATTGATAATTGTCTTAAATGGTGCTGTAATTATGCAGAAATATTATCTCATTCTTAGAAGGTCTGAACCAACTATGGAATGATAAGCTATTTATGAACTACTTTCAAGTAGTTGAGGAGAATCTGTTTACATGTCTTTGGGTACACTCACACAAAAAAGTCCTCCACTGAAATTATGGCCATACCCTTATGTTGTAGTTTTCTGTGATTTTTATTATTTCATTAAATACAAAATTTAATTATTCTTTTTTTTTTTTTTTTTGGTCTTTTCGAGACACAGTCTCCCTGCCTTAAAAACCATAAAAAAAAAAAAAAAAAAAAAAAAAGGCGTGTGCCACAAGGCCTGGCTATTTAAAATTTTAACTTTTTTTTTTATTTTTTATTTGTTTTATTTATTTTTTTAATTATTTATTTATTATTATTTTTGTATGTGTATGAATGTACTGTCTGCAGGTAGGTTTGTGCACCTTGGTCGTGCAATGCCCGCGGAGATCAAAAGGGAGGGTCTCGGATTCCCCTGGACCGGAGTTTCTCCCTGGAATCGGAGTTTCGGACGGTTTCTCGCCTGCACGATTGGGTGCTGGGTCTCAAACCCTGATACCTACTTAATAGCTGGGTCCTTCTCTCTAAACCGCTAGTCCTCTGCCCCTCCCTCAGATATTATATTTTTTTCTTTATATCTTTGTTTTTGTTTGTGTGGGTTTGTGTGTGTGTGATGTGTGTTTTGTTTGTTTCTTTTTCCCCTGCGTGGTTCCAAACCTAGAGATCCATAATATTTCCTTGGACCCCTGTAAATCTGGAATTTTAATTTATAATTAAATGCATACCCAGCTTTTGGGTTCTTTGAATGGTAACTCTGACAGATCAAATAACACTCTTCTTGCTTTGTTTTTTTTTTTTGGTCTTTTGAGACAGGGTCTCTCTGTAGACCAACTGTCCTGGAACTGCTATTGATAGACCAGGCTGGCCCTTGAACTCACAAAGATCCTCCTGCCTCTGCCTCTGAGGGCTAGGATTAATGGCCTGCTCCACTGCACTGGCAGAGCTGTAAGCTCTCTTACTGATAAGCCTGCCTGGGGGTTAAAGTCTCTAGCCAGGCTATCTGGTGGCTGGTGACTCAGCAAAGACATGAGCAAAATACTATGGGGAAAATGACGCAGGGCCCTTTAGGGTGGGTTCCCCTGGGGAGATGCTGGAAGACTTGAATTTTCTCTTACTTGTTTTTTACTTAGAGGCATCCATGAAACCACACTGAAACGAATGTTAGAAGCAAGCAGGTGGCCTGGGCCACGTAATACATCTTTGGTGCTGGGGCTGGGGCTCAGCTGGAGTGCTTCACTATCATCCATGAAGCTCTGCATCTGCTCCCCAGCACTGCATGAAGCAGGCTGGTGGTGCATGCCTTTAATCCTTAGCACTCAAGGAGAGATAGAGGTATCCAGATCAGTGGTTTGAGATCATGTTCAGCTATGTGGCCAGTTTGAGGCCAGCCTCAAGTACATGGAATCCGCCAAACCAACCAACCGACCAACCAACCAAACCCCCAGCAACAAATGAAACAAACAAACAGCCAAGCAAACAACAACCATTGCAGTTTGCTGCTGTGGACTACCAGAACTTGATCTCTCTGAGGGTTTTTGGGAGGTTGTGGAGCACAGCCTGCAGAGTTCTTCCCACTCACAGGCACAGGAGGAGCTGGCATTTAAAAATCAGTTATTAGATATTTTATTTTATTTTATTTTATTTTATTTTATTTTTATGGGTTATGGGTGTATGCCTACAACATGTAAGTGTATTCATGTCACCCCAAATGCCGTGGAGGTCGGAAAAGGGCATTCTTGGGACTAGAATTATAGATGGTTTTTAGTCAAACCACATGATGTGCTGGGAACTGGACCTCAGGTCTCTGCAAGAATCAAAGCCAGTCTCCTAACACTGAGCCAACTCTCCAGCCCATTTTTTTTTTTTTTTTATTTATTTTTATTATTTGAATTTATTTTAAAAAAAAAATTTTTTTTAAGTTAAAAAAAAAAAAATTTCTGTATGTGTATGAATGTACTTTCTGCATGCATGGGGGGGGTGGGTGTTGTGCACCCGTGTCCGTGTACGCCCGGAGGTCATAAGAGGGTGTGTCAGATTCCACTGGAAACTGGAGTTCTCCTGGAATTGGGAGTTTCAGACGGGTTTCGGCCGCCATGTGGGGCTGGGGATCGAACCAGGGCCCTCTGCAAGAAGCAGTCGGCGCTCTCAACCGCTGGCCATCTCTCCGCCCGATTTATTTTACTTTATTGATTGATGAATAAGTTGGTCCCTTTTTGAGACAAGCTGTTGCTCTTCCTATTGTCTCCCACATTCTCCGTCCCTCCTTCACTAGTCCCTCCCAACCTTCCTGTACGGCCCACGAGGCGCCGTGAAACTAGACTGGCCTTGGACACTCCCCGCTCTCGCCCTGCCCTTCACTCACACCGGGCGCTGCTTCCAGTGCTTGACATAGCGCCCCCCCCTTTTATATTCCCCGCTGGCTATTTGTCCGGGCTATCCCCTGTCTCGTTTTCGTGATGATCTTTTTTGTCCCCCGCGTTCTGTGTCCCTATTTCCCCCTCAGTTGCTCCCGTTTTCGGCTCTTGTCATTCTCTCCTTTTATGGCTCTTTTCTTTTTGGTTCCCCATTCCCTCTTTGTCCCTCCTCGTCCTGTTTTTCTCTCCTGGCCAGGCTAGCAGGAAAGGCTCAGCGACGAGGATGCTTTGGAGGTACCTTTTGAATGATGGGAAGTTTTACAGTCAGAAGACGTTGTGATAAGTGTTTCCTGGGCTTGAGGAGAGCGTCAGCCAATTATACCATAAGGATGCGTGGGGGCCAATAGAACAATACATTAGGGAATATTTCAGAGACCGGCAGTGTTAGGTGCAGTCTGTAGGCCTCCCTTGGTGCCAGGGCAGAGATGTTGAAGACCCAGAAAGGGGAGGGGGTGCCATGGGCACGAAGGTGTTGGGCGGGCTGTGGGAGTGAGTGGGAAGATAAGCTCTAGGTGACAAGGATGAGGGCAGAGGGATCAGTGGGACTGGCTTAGTGAGAGGAGGCGTGGAGTTAATCTCCACTACGGAGCTTCCTGCAACAGGTCCTGGAGATCTTGGAGCATTCAGCCCCTTTGCTGAGCAGAAGCCTCAGGGGAGTGCCCTGGGTCGCATTTCCAGCAGGGGCGCCAGGAACCCAAGGAACACATCCCAAGCCCTTAACACTCAAGGAGCACAGAGGAAGGGCTTCCTTCCTTGGAGGGGTAGAAGCAGAGTTTAAGACCAGCATGAGACACACACACACACAGTAACAAGCCAGGCGTGGTGGTTTGCCCGCCGTTAGTCCTAGCACTTGGGAAGGTAGGCAGTGGGATCTCTGGGAGCAAGGCCAGCCTGGGTCCCTACCAGTTGAGTTCCAGGACAACTGGGCTGCAGGGAGACCCTGTCTCAAAAAGACAAAAAAAAAAAAAAAAAGACCAGCCATGACATAGTTGAAAACCTTGAAGCTGTTAATATCCTTGGATTTTTTTTCTGAATCCTTGTGCTGATTGTACCTTTCCATGCCTCAGTTTTTCCCCCATCTGTAAAAGGTGAGTGGTTATGCAAGTGTGTTCAGCACACAGTTGTTATGTGAATGAAGTGGCCTAAGACCCATTCGGGGCTCAGCCCATGTGGGCCCAATGCAACTTGGTCTCTCTGAATGAGATGATGGAGTGTGGTCCCTGGGTCCTAGGGCTCCTTGTTCCCCGAGTCAGTGGGAGTTGGGAGTGGGTGACTTGACTTTCATTTGCACAGCTGTTGTTTCATGAATATCTGTGTGCATTTGACAGTAGATGGTCCATTTCCTTTGACTTTCAAAAGTGAATATTCAGTTTGCCTTAGCCGTACGCCATCCTTTTACGATTCACCTACCCCATACTCATGCAAGGCAAGCCCGAGGATTCAGGCTTTTAGAGACCCAGCAGTAGTATGGGCAGAGACCGCCTGGGATATTACCCGCGCGCTGCATTCTGCCCCGCCCCTGGGGGTTCCGCCTATTGACACCAACGAACCCCGGCCTGCATTTTCCAGGAATCCTCCATGTATGGGTGAGGAAAAGTTTGAAGCCCAGGTGCACAGCCGAGCACAGCTTCTCACCCAGGAAGAGACCACACAGTGAACAAAGTTGTCATCAGACCACCTTGCAGGACACACTGGAGCTGCGATAATAAAGGGTCAGCACTGAGCACCACGGCTTGACCAGGACTACTTAGCTATGCATACCTGATCCCCCGGAACCGGAGTTGGACTGATTGTTAGGTGTCATGTGAGCTTCTGGATTTGAATCTGGGTCTCCTCAAGAGCACCAAGTACTCTCAACCACTGAATCCTTCGTCGTAGCGCATAAAAAATAAAGTAAAATAAAACTAGGTAGAGAGAGATTAGGAAGGATCCCTGACATTAACCTCTTGTCTCTACATGTATGCACATAAACAGGTCTCACACATGTGCTCAATAGCACATACACATAAAAAGCAAACAGATTGGGGCCTGGAGCGATGGCCCGAGCGTTGAGAGTGCCGACCTGCTCTTGCAGAACCCAGGTTCGATCCCCAGCAACCCACATGGCGGGCCGAAAGCCGACTGAAACTCCAATTCCAGGAGAAACTCCAGTTCCAGGGGAGTCCGACGCCCTCTTCTGACTCCGCGGCATTGCACTCACGGGTGCACAAACCGTGCATGCAGACTAATTCATACACATACGGAATAAATAAAATTATTAAAAATGTAAAAAAAAAAACAGATTGGGGAGCTGAGGAGGTGGCTCAGCCGTTAACATCACTGGCTACTCTTCAGAGACCTTGGTGTTTGATGGCCAGCACCCACAGGGTGGCTATAACTGTCTGTAACCATTGCCGGAGATCTGACCCCTCTTTTGACATCCTTGGGCATTGCATGACAGGGTGCACTTACATACATGCAGACATACATACTTATATTCAGACACATAAATAAAATAATAGGGCCAGGTGTGGTGGGCATCACCTACAGAAATCCTAGGCGACTCGGGAGGCCAGAGGCAGCGACCTCTGAGTTGTCCAGCTTGAATCTACAAAGCGAAGTTCCGTCAGTTGGGGCTAAAGGGAGACCAAAAAAANTAGCTTGAGCAGAGTAGGTTTCACCTAAAGCATTGAAGAGTAGGCGTATTGATGGATGCTGAGGGAAGGAGATTCCACAGGGACTAGCCTCTGGGAGGTAATCCCAAGTGGGCAGCCCTAAACGTGGATACACATAATCACCTAATCACTGCCAAATGGACTCAATGGACTACACACACAACACACACAATTTCAATCACACACACACACACACACACGTATTTATATATGTATATCTGCAAATGCATATACCACAATAATTAAAGAAGACAAGAAATTGTGGAGGGGAATTGGGGAGGCAGTTGGGAGAAGCTGGTGGGGGAGTAAGAAGGATGGAAATAAATGCAAATACAATAATCATGTATGAAACTCTCAAAAAGTTAAAAAATACATACCTTAAAAAAACATAATACATGATAATATTAATCTAAGAAGACAAGGCAAGAGAAGAGAAAAAATGCTACAAAAGTGCCTTAAGGGATGAAAGAAACTATGAAGGAACAGTCTTTCCTACATGAAGAAGCAGAGCAGGTCCACTGTAGCATTTTGTTAAAATCCTATTGGTAGAAAGGTTTAGGGCGCTGCAGGGTTAGTGCTGTTTCTGAAGCACCATCATTTTTAAAGGTGGTTAGCTGGTAAGAGAGGGTTGGCTCCTGTGAAGAACCAAATACAGAGTAATCCCTCCACAAATCCTTTCCTGTTCTTGGGAAGCAGCAGCATGAGAGCCTGGTAACAGAGTGAAAAAGCAGAAAAAGATCTCTGCACACTTTCTTGAGCCCATTTCCTAGGATTCTGAAAGAATTGCTCCTCTAACATACATAGAACATTCACTCACTCTCACAATATCTGAAACCAAATGTGAACTGTCTAGAATGGTAATCTAGCTCCAAAAAGCCCAACTACCACTGGTGGATCAAAGTATTCCTTCTCATCCTAGTTCCTGTTATAGAAAAAGAAAACCATGTCCTTTCTGAGAAAAATATATACAATAGTTCTCTTTTAAAACAGTGTCATATTTTAAAAATAGCTCATATGAATGAAAAGAAAAAATCCCATAACCAAAAGAAACAGATCTATAGGTAAACTATATGTTAAAATAAGCAGAGAAGGCCTTAAAGTAACTATCATGAATATATTAGTAACCAACAAAGAAAAAAAAGCAGCAAAGCAATTATTGTAGAAAAAATTGAGTTAAGTAGTTAATATAACAGTTCTCAGTAATTGGTAGAATGAGATTCCAAAAAGGGAAAATCAATGAAGATACTTAGAATATCTGAAACTGCTGTTAGCCACTTTGAGTCAGCAATCACAAAATACAGTATGAGGTTTTCCACAAAACTGACATATGTGCAAAAATTCAATGTTACAAAAAAGAAAAACAAGAAGCTAAATTCAACTATCGAAGTCTAATTGCATTTAGAAAAATATTACAAATTACAAGATAGATTCTTAGGATAGTAAAAAAAAACAAAACCAAAACAAAAAAAGCAAAGCAAAACAAAACAAACCCCCTGATTTATGAACTAAAATATTTTTGGCAAATTAGGAAATTATTGATAATTGTCTTAAATGGTGCTGTAATTATGCAGAAATATTATCTCATTCTTAGAAGGTCTGAACCAACTATGGAATGATAAGCTATTTATGAACTACTTTCAAGTAGTTGAGGAGAATCTGTTTACATGTCTTTGGGTACACTCACACAAAAAAGTCCTCCACTGAAATTATGGCCATACCCTTATGTTGTAGTTTTCTGTGATTTTTATTATTTCATTAAATACAAAATTTAATTATTCTTTTTTTTTTTTTTTTTTTTGGTCTTTTCGAGACAACAGGCTCCCTGCCTTAAAAAGACCCATTAAAAAAAAAAAAAAAAAAAAAAAAAAAAAGGCGTGTGCCACCAGGCCTGGCTAATTTAATCATTCTTAATCTTTTTTTTTTATTTTTTATTTTTTATTTATTTTTTTAATTTATTTATTTATTATTTTTTTGTATGTGTATGAATGTACTGTCTGCATGTAGGTTTGTGCACCCGTGTCGTGCAATGCCGCGGAGGTCAGAAGAGGGTCTCGGATTCCCCTGGAACCGGAGTTCTCCTGGAATCGGAGTTACAGACGGTTCTTAGCCACCATGTGGGTGCTGGGGATCGAACCCGGGTCCTCTGCAAGAGCAGTCGGTGCTCTTAACCGCTAGGCTATCTCTCCAGCCCCTAATCATTCTTAATCTTAACAGAGCAATGTCAGTCTTATTTCAGACATGAAATTCCCACAAAGTTTTAAGTGTAACTAAATGGAAATAAATCTTATTATTAACTGCCCATATTAACTCTAGAAGTAATATTGCTCTCTTACAATTATATACAACTGAAGGGCACTAGACAATCATTCTTACACACATTTTGTTTTGAGTCCAGGTCTCATTATATAACCCAGACAGGTCTCAAACTTGCAACCCCCTAGGCCTGTGTCAGAAGTGCTATGCTTTGCCAGCATGTGCTAGTATTGGCAGGCTCGATTTCTTTTTAACCACTTCTTGTACCTTGCCACTGTTAATCAGGAATTGGAGTTAAATTCTTAATTTTTCAGCAGTTTGACCTAAAAATGACCTCTTATATAACATATACAGACATAACTTTTGAAAAAAAAATTCAAGGAAAAAGAAAGATGAGCAACTGAAAGGCATATTCATTATATAATTGGAAAATACAAATGTTCCTATGAGAATGCCACATATCAAAGTCCACTTAAGAAAAACTGTTTGAAAGCTTGCCTGCTGGATTGTATTACCAATTTAAAAGGAACATTGCTAGAAATAAAGAACATGATTTGAATAGTGACTGGATTGCTGCCTTGACTGGATTATATTGTTGCTTTGCATTACCAGGGAAATATTTAGCTTAGTAGTATGCCTCTTTTATGCCTTGGTTTGATGGAAAAATGTATAATCTGTAGAACTATCAAGGTTATAATCATTCTTTTCCTCTCTAGAACTTAGAAAATAATGCTAAGCATTTCATCCAAGCAGCCTATTCCTGATTTTCTGGCTCCAGCTTTTATGTCCCTACCTCCATAGCTCTTTGACTCCACAGTCCACTGCTGTCATCATCTCACTATTCTTACCCACCACATATTTTTAATTTCCTTCTTATCATCAGAATCATCACACTATATACATCATAATGTCCCTCACTCCCTAAAGTCATTATATGTGCACATGAATCCTAGGTACACTGAGCTGACCAGGCACTGGCTCACACTGTCCAAGAAGGCTGTTTATCTGTGACTTTTTTCATTGATCATTGCAACAACATTCTAGCCAGTTTCTTTACTTGTTCTATAGTGTAGCTTTAGCATAATTAATTCTTGAGAATTCTTGACATATTACAACAAGCTATTAAAATCCTGCCATTCTTTTTTATCTGCTTTATCCAATTAAAATACTTTAAAAAATTAAAATACAAAGTAACATGTTTCTTTTTGGCATTTTCATAGTACTTGGATTTGGTTGACAATCCCTCTCTGGCCCACTCCCCTCCCTCATCTCCTTGCCCAGCCTCTCTATTCTGTATCCTCAAATAGTCCCTTTCCATTTTCATGGCACATGTGTTTTATGACCCTCCTCACCCCCTTCTTGAAAGATCCTTTATTCACTCTCATTGTCACCCTTCTCATTTCATGACCTCTACCAGCACTCACTTCCACATAAATACACATACAAGAAATCAGATGACAGGATTCAAATATGAGAGATAATATCTAGCATTTGCTTTTAGAGCCCGTGTTACCTCATTTAATACAAATTCTTCTGTTTCATCTCTCACGCACATTTCATGACTTCATTTTTACTTGTGGCTGAACAGAATTCCTTTTTGTACAATTTCTGATGACCTTTTATCTCACTCAGAATAAATGTCAGTGCCTTCACAATGGTTTACAAAAGTCTCCCAAATGCAGCTGTTCATGTCTTATACAACCCTCCCCAACCCATCCTTCCCTGGCCACCCTGGTGGCTGTCCTGTTTGTGAAACATGCAAGTATGCTTCTACCTCAAGGCTTTAGACTTGTGTTGATTTTCTCTTCTTGCATTTCTTTGGCATGTATCACTTAAATGAGGTCATTTCTCTTATGCTACTTAAAACTGTTTTATTTTCTTTTCCTTTATTTTTCTCATAGCACTTAGCATTATTTGACCTGTTGTGTGTGTGTGTGCGTGTGTGTGTCTATGTGTGTGTATGTATGTGTATCTGTCTGTCTAGTATATATTCATATATTGATGAGTGCATGTCTGTCTGTGTCTGTCTGGTATATATTGGTGAGTGCAAGTACCCATACGAGTATGTGCAGAAGCCAGGTGAAGATGTCAGGTGTTCAGCCCTACCACTCTCAACTTTATTCCCTTGAGACAGGGTCTCCTATTGAATCTGAAGCTAGGCTGGCAACCAGCAAACCCCAGTGATCCTCCATTCTCAAAACCCCCACACATAGCTCTGGGGTTACAGGCACCTACATACAGACACATATGGTATTTTGTTAACATGGGAGCTGGAGATTTGAACTCAGATCTTCATGCTTGTGCAGCAAGCACTCCTGCCCATTGAGCAATCTCCCCATTCCTATTCTACACATTTCAATGAATGTATTTGGTTTCATTGTCTTTCATCTCTATTGGCATGTAAGATCTTTAAAAGCTTGATTTTCTTTTCTTTTTCTTTTTTTTTGGTCTTTTCGAGACAGGGTCTCTCTGTAGTCCCAGCTGTCCTGGAACTCACTCTGTAGACCAGGGTGGCCCTGAACTCACAAAGATCCTCCTGCCTCTACCTCCCATCCCAAATGATAGGATTAAAGGCATGCGCCACCATGCCCGGCGGGCTTGATTTTCTATTCCTAGTACCTATGACTGGCAAAAGTAGAAAACCAGGAAGTATTATTGTTAAATAAGTAAATAAAAGAACTGCTTCAGTTTGAATCTTTAAAAAATATTTTTATTATTTTAAATTATGTATACATATACTTATCTATATAGGAGTATATGGACCTTTGAGGGCAGTGCTCATAACTGCCAGAGGCCTTGTATCCTCCTGGAGATGGAGCTAAAGGCAGTTGTGAGCCACCAGACATGAATGCTGGGAACTGCAGTGCTATTCTCCAGCTCTTAGTTTGATTCTTTTTTTTTTTTTTTAATTTTATTTATTTATTTTTTAAATTTATTTCTGTATGTGTACGAATGCACTGTCTGAATGTAGGTTTGTGCACCCGTGTTGTGCAATGCTGCAGAGGCCAGAAGAGGGTGTCGGATTCCCCTGGAACTGGAGTTAAAGACGGTTCTCAGCCACCATGTGGGTGCTGGGGATCGAACCCAGGTCCTCTGAAAGAGCAGTCGGTGCTCTTAACCACTAGGCCATCTCTCCAGCCCTAGTTTGATTCTTAAGTATTCCTCAAAAGCTCATGTGTGACAATTCTGTTGTGGTAATTCTGGAAGGTACTGAAGCCTCGTGACACATGTTATCATTGAAGGCATGCCCTTGAGAGAAACTTAGGACCTGAGTCTCTCTGTCCAGTGAGGTAAGCAGTTATGTTCACTACATATTCTCACCATGACATGCTACCTTACCCTAGAACCAACAAAGTCAACTGATCAAGGAATATGGGGATCAAAACCATGAGCCAAATTAAGTTTTTTATAAGTTTGATTTTCTTAGCACAAGAACTAACTTAAATACAAGGTTTTTCAGAATTTTTATGGAATGAATAAATTTGTGGAATGAATAAATAAATGATAAAATGATTAAAAATTTTGAATAAAAAATAATTAAAGGAACCATAAATTAGCAGTTACCATAAACTTGTTGCTTAAGCAATAAACACCAAAATCTAATATTTGTTTCCTGGGAATTTTAAAATTTGGTCAATATATAAATCTCCACATATTTTACAATGCTGACAAAATCAATATCAGCAATACTTCATTAAACACTCAAAATCAATGTAAGTGCTCTAATACACCAATCACATATCAAAAATTCAGGATTTTGACAGTTTTATCATACTTTTAATTCTTATACTTTTAAAGTTTAAAGAATTCACTTTTTATCTGAATCAAATATATTATCAAAAGAAATTTAATAATTTATTATGGGTAAGTGAAGCATTCCATCTTATATTTCAAACATTTTACTGTTTAAATGTACTTAATAGTTAGGACAAAATTAACTATGTAAAAGAAAAACATTTTGAGAAAAGATGAATGAAATAAACCTAGAGAAAATAAAACACAAAGGAAAAAGGATGTTAAAAGACATTGCTCTTAAAATAATTCTAGTTTTCCACTTTGGTATGATAAAATAAACAGTGTATTATTTAAGAATTTTAAAAATGTATCAGAAGCCAAAAATAAGAACACTCACCTACAACACCACTCGATGCGCCCTTCTCCTTCACAAGCTTTTGCCCAATGATTATCTGCCAAATTTTTCATTGCTACAGCATATTCACAAAGTGTTTCTTCATCTTCACAGTGTTCTCGCCAGATCTTATCAAAATCTCCAACTGCACACAAATAAAAAGATGAACTAAGTTAACCATACTTAAAAACATGTATGGGCCAGGTGTGGTGGTGCATGCCTTTAATCCTAGCACTAGGGAGGCAGAGGCAGGCTGGTCTCTGTGAGTTCAAGACCATCCTGGTCTACATAGTAAGTTTCAGGACAGCCAGAGCTACAGGGAGACCCTGTTTCAAAAAGACCAAAAAAAAGTAACAACAACAATTAAAAAAAAAAAAACCATGTATGATATTAAGATATCATTTACAAAATAAAGTCATGAACTGCAACTTAGTAACTTTCAAAAAATTTTAAATGACCTTTGTATAAACAGATCTATCATTATAACTGAATCATTATAACTGATGATCTGGCAATCAAAAATTACCATTTTAAACAAACTTGTAAAGCTGAAAATAATTATATATCTATATGTGTATATATACATACACAAATGATCAATTCATAAACTAAATGTTTGTTAATAGGGACAATTATAGCTGGAAATTCAAGCATTAATTCTCTTACTATCATTGGGTAAAATGAACTTGGAAGAGAAGAGCACAAATACCTAACCCTTTTTTACTTTGGGTACATTTTTAAAAATTTAATTCTTGTACACACAAAATGATGCTACTTGGAACAAAGCATTTTATAAGCCTCTCCAAATTTTGAGCTTTTGTAAATGTTTCATTTAGTACTTGAGTTCAAGCTCCAGAAGTCCTAGAAGAAAAGCCTAGTGTGTTGGTGTAAGCCTGTAATACAAGAGCTAGGAAGGTGGAGAGAGGTGGCTCCCTAGTTGGTGAGTTCCAAACCACGGATACATTTTATTTAAAAAAAAAAAAAGAAAAAAAAAATAAAAAGCTCTCTGGCTTCCACAAGAATGCACACATGTGCAGATATCTGGGCATTTATTATAAAGTGACATCAGTATTTATCCAGCATTATTTTATCACTACTTCTTAGCTTTTAAATTAGTTACTATTATATATAAAGATGAAATCTAAAACAACATTGTGATGACTGATAATGGTTGGAGAGTTACTTGGCCAAATGAAGGCCATTAGCATGAGTTTAAGGGTAACATATAAATAAAAAATTATCTGGGTGCCTTTGTTCAATGTTTTTAGACATAGGAATTGAGTTCTCCTATACCAAATTTAGGTAGTTATCAGTAAAATAATAAACTTATACATAGAACAACCAATTGTGGGGTTAATTATATTAAAGTTTTTCCCAGGCAAGATTGTTTGTTGTTTTTTTTTTTTTTTTCAGGCAGAAAAGGAATTAAAATAGTTCAAATGTAACAATCAGCACATCTATTCAACTCTGAAAAATGTCCAACTAATTTCACTTACTGGCTACTTTAGTATCATAAGCTAATAAAAACTGATCTGAAAACTATGTAATTACTCCTCTAGTTTTGACTATGTCAATGAGGAGGAGTAAGAGTACAAATACACCCCAGACATTGTTTAGTTAAAATGATAATGGTATCAGTATCAGCCTGAATAGTCATATAATCCTGATGTGGATGAAACTTTAATTGTGGATAAAGGGGGATTATGCCCTCATATGCCAGTATTTCCATTAAGTACTAATATTTGTGTGGTAACAGGGCTCTTAATTTGTTATATATCAGGCTAGCATTATCTGTCTCCTAAATTGAAGGAAACATTCAAGAGATATTTCAAATGACATTTTGATCAATGATACTTTCATAAAACTATGCCTATTCATAACACTACTTTTCTTGCATTTAGCTATTAGATTTGATACTAGCTCAATAAAGCATAATATAACTTTAGAAGTGCTTCATCTATTGTTGAGTTCTACATCTTTAACTCTAGAAGGCCCTTATAACTGGTTATAACATCCTATATATTTCGTATAAAGAAACATTTAAGTGTACTAACATGTTATAAATATAAATCATTCTAATGGAAATTCTATATATTTAAAAAAAATGTAATGCTTAGTAGAAACTGGTTTCATTACTGAAAGACTTGATTTAGATTCTACATAGTAGTAGGTACCACTCAAAGACTTGGATCCAATCGTAGCAGTAAGTAAGTGGGTAAAAAGACAAAAGAGTGAGAAAAAGAATGTGTTACTCACTTTGGTGCTGAGGACAGTCATGAACACACAGTGCTGCTGGAAATGTATATCTAAAGGGTAGGAACCTGGAGAACTAATTACCCTAATTCCCATCACATTGGGAATGTTAACAACCTTGGATGCTAATATGTACTTAGGCACTGAGTAAGGGGACACTACCAATAGGTTCTAGAATGTTGTACACATTTGAAGTAGAGTTCTTATCAGGGATGATAACTCTGAGCTCAGTTTATCCACTACAGCTAGAACAAAGGGTGGATATGTGCACCACTAAAGGCATCTTACAAATCTTAGTGTCTTTACCATGTCATTTTAACCTTCAAAACTTGATTTATTCCATAATTATCTAGCAAAGACATATATAGCAAAGACAACTATAAATATATACGGCTTATTTGCCTACATAGCTTTTACAAGACCTCTGCATTTTCACACTCCACGAAATTGTCTTTAGTTTTCTTAAGTAGTTTTAAAGTTTATTATCTGTTTCTCTGACATTTTAAGGAAGGATTCAAATTTTTGACTTTGTATTCAATTAAGTTTATTACAAATATGATCAAGATATTTTATAAAATTCATAAAAATTCAATTAAATTTTTTTAGAAGAAAACAAACAAAAACAACCAAACAAAAAAGCCCTGATGTGGCTGCCAGACTAAGGGTTGGGAGACAGGAGGATCCTGGAAGTTAACTGGCTAGGCACGTCCAGCCAAGCAGTGAGCTAAACGTTCTGTGAGACCCTCTCTCAAAAATCTGTTGGAGAGCAACTAAAAAAGACACCCAATGTTGACCCTTGACCTCCGTATACATATAGATGGGGGGTGTGCACATACATGCATACACCACACATGCATACAGTGTGTTAAACACACACACACACACACACACACACACACACAAAATAATACTTTCATCGTCAAAACACAAATCAGGAACTAGAATTTTCCAAGCTCTCCTCAAAAGTCTAGTTGGATACAGCATAACAAATGTTTAAATATTTAATTTTAAAGTTCTCAGTGGACTTATAATTAGCTTTACAAATTATTTCAGTATAAAGCCATTTGTGAATGACTCAAAACCACTGTGATTCATGCCCTACTTCTTGGTCTTGAGTTTTTTCATTGTTTGTTTTTCATTGTTTTTCATTTTTCATTGTTTCATGTTTGAAGAATTTCATACATGCATACAATGCATTTTGATCAAATTCAGCTACTATCCCCCACACAATTTTCCCCCTCAATTTCATATGCCCTCTTTTATTTCTAAGCCCACTAACTCCACTGAGTGCTGCCTACATGTGAATGGATACTGGACCATTTAATGGAGCATGGGTAGCTTCTCGTGAGCCCCGCATCCCTGAAGAAAACTGATGCTCTTTCCCCGCACCAGCCATCATTTGCCAATAGCCCCTCAGATAGGGGTGAGATTTCATAAGCTCTCCCATCCAAAGTGAGATTTTGTCTGTCTTGATCTTGTGCAAGCCTCCTGCCTGTAGTCATAGCTAATGTAACTTCACATGTGCAGCAATGCTCTCATGTACGGTCAACATTGTTTCACTGCATGTATCTACTACCTCTGGCTCCTACAATCTTTCTGAGCCTCTTCTAACATAACCCCTGAGCTTGGGGGTAAAGGATATGATACAGCTGTGCTGTTTGGAATGGAGCTCTCCAAAGTCGCTTATTCTCTGCACACTGACCAGTTGTGGGTCTCTAGTGGTAGATTTTCATCTATTAAGAAAAGAAACTTCTCTGATAAGACTAGAGAGGATCCCGGGTAGCCGAGTCTGGCCTCAAATTTGCTGTGTAACCAAAGATAAACTAAGTACCTGATCTTCCTGACTTCACCCTAAGAGGGCTGAGATTATAAGAGTGTGCAACCTATTGGGATTTACGCAATGACAGGGAATGAGCCCAGGGCTCTGTGCATGCTCAGACTACCACTGCACATCTGAGCTGCATCCCAAGCACCTTCCCCCTTTTTATGTATTCTAAGAGAGACAAGCCACATATCCAATAAGTACACAATTTCACTTTGCCCAATTACAGAGAACTTAAGAATTATTTTTAAGAAAGCAGACTTTATGTGTCTGTCTCATACTACAAGAATAACCTTAGAAAAATCAATCAACAATCACTTGTTCAAAAACATACTTTAACAATTAACTTAAATCTCTTACTAGTATGAAAGACAATCTTGTGTTTGTCTTACAAAATTCTAGAACAAAGTTCGCATTATCGTGACTCCTACTTCTTCTGTTTTCCTTATATTTACAGTTTTAAACACAGCTTTTAAAAACAACTAATCCACCCTTTTACACATGAATGATGACAGTCTGCTAAGCCAAGTTCAACATGGAAATCAATGTACTATATTATTTTGAATCTGGGTCCTACAAAAATATCATAATAAACAACTAAACTCACCTTTACAAACAAAACACTGTTGCAATTTAAGAGCAGTAAAGGCCACAAGTGCTGGAGAGATGACTCAGCTGTTAAAAGCATTGACTGCTCTTGTAGAGGACCCAAGTTCGGTTCCCAGTACCCATATGATGGCAAACAACTGTCTGTGATTCCAGGTCCAGGGGATCTGACATCTTCTTCTGACCTACACAGGTGTTGCACCACATGGGTGTACTACATACAGGTAGGCAAAACACTCATACACATAAAAGAAAAACAATAATTTTTTTTCTTTTGGTCTTTTTGAGGTAGGGTCTCCCTGTAGCTCCGGCTGTCCTGGAATTCACTATGTAGACCAGGGTGGCCTTGAACTCACAGAGATCTGCCGCCTCTGCCTCCTGAGTTCTGGGATTAAAGGAATGTGCCACCACGCCCGGCCCGAAAACAATAACTTAAAAAAAAAAAAAAAAGCTAACTGCCTACAAAAGAGGCAACTACGAATAACTAGTACATGCATTATTTTTTAAAGACAGTTATATTTTTAATAATTTTATCATTAATTTTCTATCACCTTGCAACTATCTTTGTAAAATTCAAGTATAAATAATGAATTATGTCATTATCCATTTTTACACTGACTTAATACCTTCAAGGGCAGTTCTGTAATTGTTTTAAAACCAATTCAACTGCTTAAATTTAATGTTAGCTTTTCTTTACAAATTAGCCCTTCTCTTACTATCTGGAAAGTTTCTTTCCTTTGAAACAAAAGCAAACTAATATTTTTGAGAGTGTTTATCTTTATCTCTCATTTGATCATCTCATAACTCCACACACATACATATACACATCTGCTATTCTTACAGTATTTTTGTCACTCATTTAAGAGTACCTATTAGAAACAGTTGTGATTTTTTTTCTGCTAGAAAGTATAGAGTGAAGGGGAAAGACTATTTTTGATTTATAGCTTACATAAGTTATAGAAGTTAACTGTTGTGGCCAGTTGAGAGAAGCAAAATATTCAATTTTTACTACATACAAAAAAGAATAAACATCCAAATTATAATATTAGTTCCTCACCTAAAATTCAATTTACAGTTAGCTGTCAACAATGAGTTAATTAAAATGTCTGTATTTTGGGCTGGAGAGATGACTCAGCAGTTAAGATCACTGACTCTTCTTGCAGAGGACCTGGGTTCAATTCTCAGCACCCACATGGCAGCTAAGAACCGCCTTAGGCTGGGCGTGTTGGCACACGCCTTTAATCCCAGAACTTGGGAGGCAGAGGCAGGCAGATCTCTGTGAATTCAAGGCCAGTTTGGTCTACATAGCAAGCTCCAGGCCAGCTGGGACAAAAGGGAGACCCTGTCTCAAAAAGACCAAAATAAATAAATAAATAAATAAATAAATAAATAAATAATAAATAAATAAATAAATAAATAAATAAATAAATCTCTATTTCAGTGTTGGCAGCCTGTCACACTGCTAACAGTGTGGCTCTACATCGCGCCTTAAAGATGGCGCCGACTTCCTGAGATGGCTAGAGAACAACAACTAGCCACCTTTTCCGCATGTAGCCACCTCTTCCGCACTAGGGCAAAACTGCGCATGACTACTGCTCTCTAAATTCGCGCCTTTAACATGCAAATGAGGCATCGAGTCAGCGCACCTATCCAGAGCATGCACGAACCCTCTGGACTGCTATATAAGCAGTGCCTCTTCCCCATTTCGGGGTCCTTCTCACAAGAGAGCTGTACACAATAAAGTTTGCTGCAGAAGAATCCTGTTGTCCGCGTGAAGTTCTTGCCGGCGAGACTGCTGCGCGCGACAAGTGGTGCCGAAGACCCGGGCCCGGGAACTTGCCATCGCTGGCGCCGAGAGGACCCTTCGCTTTCGAAGAGGATTCAGAACTGCGCTCAGGAAGTATTTTTTAAGGTTAGTTCTGAGAGATATGCTTTTCTCTAACGATCTAGAGGGATTCCAAGCTTGCCTAATCATTTTATTGGCTGTTGTAATTGTCCTTGTAATGTTGTTTCTTGAACACAAAGGCTGCATCGCCCCTAGGATGGGTAATACACACTCCCTAGTTACCGCCCTTCAAGCGGTTTTAAGAGGAAGGCAGTTGAAGGTCTCTACTAAGACCCTTAATACCTTCGTTCAGGAAATAGATCGGTGTGCCCCTTGGTTTGTTTCCACGGGATCGCTTACTCTCCCTAGTTGGGACAAACTTAAGGGTGATTTGGACAGGGAACAACGTTCAGGTAAATTAAAAGCTGGCACCATTCCTATATGGAAGCTTGTCAGATCCTGTCTACAGGATCAAAACTGTCAAGAAGAAATTAGGGAAGGTCAGCAGGCCCTTGAGGACCTCCAGGAAAGCATGTCAGAAACAGAACGGGGTGAAAAGTTAAGTGCACATATAAAAAGGGAAGTCTCCAAAGATGCTAGCAATAAAAAAGAAAAGGGTAACAAGGATACTTTATACCCGTTTAAAGACTTGCAAGCTTTAACATTAACTGATTCAGAGTCTAATGAGGAACTGTCACCGTCCGAGGAGGACGATTTAGAGGAGGAAGCGGCCCGGTATAAAAATGAACACTTTCAGTCTGCCCGGAGGCGGGACAGGTTAAAACTGAAAGTAAACGAGCCCCGCAGCTCACCCACCCTTGTGCCTTCTGCTCCTCCGCCTTATGCACCTGGGAAATGTTCCACCTCTTTTTGCTCCCCGGAGGTGCGGCATGCCATGAGACAGATGTTCCCAGTCATTGAGACTGATGATGGTGGTCGGGGCCACCGTGCCGTAGAGCACAAACAAGTTAAAGAGTTAGCGGAGTCTGTCCGCGCTTATGGGGTTAATGCCAATTTTACTGTATCACAAGTAGAACGCCTGGCCAGTATTGCCATGACACCAACAGACTGGCAGTATGTTGCAAAAGCTTGCCTCCTAACAATGGGGCAATATCTGGAATGGAAAGCACTCTGGCATGATGCCTGCCAGGCACAAGCCCGCTCTAATGCTACAGCTGGAGGCGAGGCGGCCCGATGGACATTTGAAATGCTTACCGGTCAGGGAGAGCACGCCGCTGATCAGACCAACTTCCCCCTTGCTGTTTACACCCAAATAGCTACTGCAGCGCTGCGTGCCTGGAAAGCACTGACTAACAAAGGGGAAGTCTCGGGCAATTTAACAAAGATAATTCAAGGCCCGAATGAGCCCTTTTCTGATTTTGTCGCCAGACTGCTGGAAGCTGCGGGAAGAATCCTTGGAGATCAGGAACAAGCAATGCCCCTTATAGAACAGCTTATTTTTGAACAATGTACTAAAGAATGCAGAGCAGCCATCATCCCCCGTAGGACAAAAGGTCTACAATCATGGTTAAGGACATGCAGGGAGATAGGAGGGCCCCTCACCAATGCTGGACTAGCTGCAGCCATTTTACAGGGACAGAAACAAGCTAGACCCACCAAATTTGGCCCTGTCTGCTTCCAATGTGGGAAGCCAGGCCATTTGAAAAAGGAATGTACCTCCCAAGGCAACATAAGGGTACCTGGACTTTGCCCTAGATGTAAGAAAGGTAAACACTGGGCAAATGAATGCCGCTCAATAAAAGATATCAAAGGGCGCCCTCTTGAGGATCCAAAAAACGAGATGCGGGGCCCTCGTCTCCAGGGCCCTCGAACATATGGGGACCACCACACTCGCATTCATTGGACACAATCGCCTGTGAACACCCACGGAGAGCCACCTCGGGCTCCGCAGGACTGGACCTCCGTTCCACCGCCAGAATAGTCCTAACCCCACAGATGGGAATATACCCTGTCCCCTCTGACTTTCATGGTCCGTTGCCACAAGACACCGTGGGCTTGATATTAGGTCGCTCTTCTATAACATTCAAAGGCCTCATAGTCCACCCTGGGGTTATTGATCAGGATTATACAGGCGAACTTAAAATCATGTGTTCCTCTCCCAGAGGTCTTTTTTCTATTTCATCTGGAGATCGTATTGCTCAGCTCCTTGTTCTCCCTAGTTGTCATAAATTATTCCCCTCCCATAAGAAAGACAGAGGGAATGAAGGGTTTGGTTCTACTGGTACCGATTCGGCTTATTTAATAGCTAGCCTTGATACCAGGCCTACATTACAATTAATGGTTGAAGGAAAAAGATTTGAAGGCCTCTTAGATACTGGAGCCGATAAGAGCATAATAGCTGCTCAATGGTGGCCAACTGCTTGGCCCGTGACTCAATCTGCACACTCTTTACAAGGATTGGGGTATGAGTCTTCACCCTCCATTAGTTCTAAGACCCTAATGTGGAGGGCACCAGAAGGACAACAGGGGAAATTTACCCCCTACGTCCTCCCGTTGCCTATTAATCTTTGGGGGAGAGATGTTATGAAACAATTAGGACTAAAACTTGTGAATGAATACTCTGCCCCTGCCCAAAACATAATGACAAAAATGGGATATCTCCCTGGAAAAGGCCTGGGAAAATTTAATCAAGGAATAGTTGAGCCAATATCTGCTAAACAAAAATTAGATAGACATGGCCTGGGTTTTTCCTAACGGCCATTGAGGGCTTACTGCCCATACCTTGGCTTACAGAGGAGGCGGTATGGGTTCCTCAATGGCCTTTGTCCTCTGAAAAACTTGCCGCAGCCCATCAACTGGTACAAGAACAGTTAGAGCTTGAACATATAGAGCCTTCCAATTCTCCTTGGAACACCCCAATTTTTGTTATAAAAAAGAGATCAGGAAAATGGAGACTGCTTCATGATCTCCGTGCAATTAATGCCCAAATGAAAATTTTTGGCCCTCTTCAGCACGGGCTTCCCCTCCCGTCAGCTCTTCCAAGTGATTGGCAAACACTTATAGTTGATATCAAAGATTGTTTCTTTTCCATCCCTTTATGTCCTCAGGACAGAGAAAGATTTGCATTTACCCTGCCCACCATTAATCATATGGGACCGGACAAGCGATACCAGTGGAAGGTCCTACCCCAGGGCATGGCTAATAGCCCCACTATGTGCCAGTTGTTTGTTCAACAAGCCCTTGAACCAGTCCAAGAACAATTTCATTCTCTAATAATCATCCATTACATGGATGATATTCTCCTATGTGGTAAAAATCAAGCAGAAGTTTATGATGCATTCGATGTCCTGGTCAAATCACTAAGAAACCATGGACTCGTAATTGCCCCGGAAAAGGTCCAAAGTACCCAAGTGGGACAATTTCTAGGAACTATTATCTGTCCAAAATTCATAAAACCCCAAAAAATTGAAATTCGAAGAGATCATCTTCATACACTTAATGATTTTCAGAAATTGATGGGAGACATTAATTGGTTGCGCCCCTTTCTTAAATTATCAACAACCGAATTGAAACCACTGTTTGATATCCTGGAGGGGGACTCACATCTTACATCACCCCGCACCATGACCCCAGAAGCTTTGACCACCCTAAAAAGGGTAGAACAAGTACTAAGTGAAGCTCAATTACTCAGAATAGTACAATCCCAGCCTTTTCATTTATGTGTGTTACAGACTGCTAAATTACCCACCGCAGTCCTATGGCAACACGGCCCACTCCTATGGATCCACCCTAATGCATCTCCAGCCAAAACCATTGAATGGTATCCTGCCGCAGTAGCTAAACTGGCTCTAAAAGGACTTAAAGCGGCGGTTACTCACTTTGGCTCACAGCCTCAAAAACTCATTACCCCCTACACCACAGAACAACTTCAGGTACTGGCAGCAACAAATGACTATTGGGCTATTCTTGTTACAGCCTTTCAGGGACAGTTTGATAACCATTATCCCAAACACCCGATATTAAACTTCGCTCAAAGCCAGCCCTTAATCTTCCCCCGGGTTACTAGGACCCAACCAATACCTGAGGGAGCTGTAGTCTACACTGATGGTTCTAAGAGTGGAACAGGAGCGTATGTGCATGAAGGAAAAACTACCACTATACAATTTGATCACACCTCTCCACAATTAACAGAATGTCAAGTAGTATTGGAAGTATTAAAAAATTTTCCTGGGCCTCTTAATATTGTCTCAGACTCTAGTTATGTGGTAAATGCTGTCAACTCCCTAGAAACCGTGGGAATGATTAAAATGTCCAGCACAGTTGCCTCTATTTTCCAGGAAATTCAAAATGAACTTTTGTCTCGATCCTCTCCTATATATATTACACACATTCGAGCTCATTCAGGACTACCAGGCCCCATGGCAAAGGGCAACCAACAAGCCGACCGTGCCACTAGGATTGGCGCCTTTGTTATAATCAGCCCCCTGGAGGCGGCTGCCAAATTCCATTCTCAATTTCATGTGACATCTGAAACTTTGCGAAGACGCTTCTCATTAACTCGCAGTGAAGCTCGCAACATTGTCCTACAATGCCATAATTGTGCTGAGTTTTTGCCTACCCCCCATGTGGGTATCAATCCGCGAGGATTACGCCCTCTCCAAATTTGGCAGATGGATGTGACACACGTCACCTCCTTTGGTAGATTAAAGTACCTACATGTCTCTGTAGACACATGTTCTGGCATTATTTTTGCTAGCCCCCTCTCTGGGGAGAAAACAACACAGGTCATTCAACATTGCTTGGAAGCCTGGAGTGCTTGGGGCCTACCACAAATACTAAAAACAGACAATGGCCCGGCATATACAGCAACCAAATTCAAACAGTTTTGTCAGCAGATGGGAGTTACCCACATCACTGGATTACCCTATAATCCACAAGGACAAGGTATTGTGGAACGTGCACATCACACCCTCAAAACTTATATTATTAAACAAAAAGAGGGATTGGAGAACGTTCCCCTGACACCAAAAACAATTGTCTCAGTGACATTATTTACTCTAAATTTTTTAAATTTGGATGCTCAAGGCCGCTCTGCAGCCGAGCGTCACAATTCCTGGCCCACAACACAAAAGGAATTAGTAAAATGGAAAGATGTCATATCTGGAAAGTGGAAAGGCCCGGATCCTATTTTAATAAGATCCAGGGGAGCTATTTGTGTTTTTCCACAGGAAGAAGAAAATCCAATTTGGGTGCCTGAGCGATTAACAAGAAAAATAAAAGAACATGAAAAGACCAGTGATCCAGTTGCTGGTGATTCTCATGATCAGCCTCTGGATGACTCAGGCGGAGCCACGATGGGGGATCCTGTCAGTGTTCCCAAGACCAATGCCAATTCGTCATGATAGTAACTGGAGTGGTGAATTTGACAGCTTGATGAACCAGCTTCGTATGGCCATCGTTACTGTGAATTCTACCAGAATGGACACCTCCCTTGCTGAAGGACTGGCTTCCTGGATTTCCACCGCTGTTTCACACTTCAAAGAATGGGCTGGGGTGGCGGGATTTGGCTTACTCTTAGGTGGAGGGATTCTACTTATGCTCTGGATAATGTGTAGGCTCCGTGCCCAACATCGGCGCGATAAGGTGGTCATTGCACAGGCCCTTGCAGCTTTGGAAGCAGGTTCCTCCGCTAACATCTGGCTTAGTATACTGGAGAAGTAGTCAATGACGGGTAAGACCTACTGCATGTATTTCCAACCTAAGACAGGGGGCAAATCAGCACTCATAACGGTGGAAGCTCGTAGGACGCTTCGCAGTTTTTACCGCTGAGGCTGTCATCGGTGGGGGTTCATGGGACGCTATGGACCCTAACCGGTTGACGAGCTGTTTGTTATCCCAATGACGGGTAAGGTATACCTCTGCAGTGGCAACCTAAGACAGACATTCTCCCAGCCATATAATAGAAAAGGGGGAACTGTTGGCAGCCTGTCACACTGCTAACAGTGTGGCTCTACGTCGCGCCTTAAAGATGGCGCCGACTTCCTGAGATGGCTAGAGAACAACAACTAGCCACCTTTTCCGCATGTAGCCACCTCTTCCGCACTAGGGCAAAACTGCGCATGACTTTGAGCCCGCACACCTAATATTCTAATGAGGCATTGGCCCCTGTTGCTCTACGAGCCCATGCATTGGACATGCAAATGAGGCATTGGACGGTGCACCAATCCAGAGCATACCCGAACCCTCTGGACTGCTATATAAGCAGTGCCTCTTCCCCATTTCGGGGTCCTTCTCACAAGAGAGCTGTACACAATAAAGTTTGCTGCAGAAGAATCCTGTTGTCTGCGTGAAGTTCTTGCTGGCGAGACTGCTGCGTGCGACATTTCAGAAATTGTTAGTACTCTCAAATTAAGACTTAAAATTTCAAAACAGTAAGTTCAAAGTTGTGCCAGGCACTTGGGAGGCAAGGCAGGTAGATCTCTGAGTTCAAGGCCAGCCTGGTCTACAGAGTGAGCTCCAGGCTACCTGGGACTAAAGGGGGATCTGTCTCCAAAAGAAAAAAACAAACAAAAACAAACAAACAAAGGTAAGAGTGGTGTGTGTGTGTGTGTGTGTGTGTGTGTGTGAGTGTGAGTGTAAACACACTGTTAGGCTGATTAAACATTTTATCCCATTTTGCCTTATTGCCAGAAAAACATGCAGGTGGAAGAAGAGTCATATCATATATATCAATTTGTTTTATAGTAATTCACAAGTTTTTTTGGAAAAATCCGTGAGCTTAAGGTATTATCATTTGAGTAAAAACACTAAATATTTAGAAGTTTCTGCTTGGTGAGAAGAGTGAGATGATGCATTTTCCCATGCCATGATCATTTAATAAGAAATCCCATTTTCTCAGTAAATATCCTAATTCTCATTGATAAAAGATATAAAGATGGAAATGTTTTATATTTTACAGCAATTACATAGGTGAAAATAAATATAAAATTCATGAAATTATGTACATTAAATGAAGTCCACTATATATGAACTACACTTCAATAAATTTAAGTTTAAAAAGTGATTTGTGGGACTAGAAAGATGGCTCAGTGGTTAAGAGCACTGGCTGCTCTGGCAGAAGGCCAGGATTTGAATCCCAGTCCCTACAAGGTGGCTAACAACCATCCATATCTCTAGCTCCAGGGGATCTAATGCCCTCTTCTGGCCTGCGTGGCCACTGTATGACATGAGTACACACATACATCCAGACATAATACTCATAAACATAAAATAAAAATAAAGTTTAAAAATAATTAAAAAAATCAAACGCAATGAGCATAGTAAATGCTATACAATAAAAACTGTACCATGGAAATTGGGATAAAATTATTATATATTCACTTAACTTCAAAGACTTGAGTACAATTATCAGAGTTTGACTTGGACATAATGCCAAATGTGGCCTTAAGATGCTTTATCTATAGATGACCAGATTACCAAAGTGAGGTTCAAAGAACCTTTAAAGGTCACTTCTTTTAACACAAAGTAATGAAACACATGAATGAGTGGGAAAATATTATACTTCTAAGCATTATATCATCCTGTATTTCTTCATGAGCTTTAAATAATGAACATTCATGGACATGATCAAAGGTCTGCACCACATAAATTAAAATGACCATACTAACCATAAACGAATGAACTTTTGTCAGTCAAATTCAGTAATTTAATCTCTGTAACTGAGCTATCTCTTAATTTTCTGGCAGTTGTTTTCCTTTCCAGCTGCCAACTCTGGATGCACATTGTAATTACACAGAATTTCATTTAATTGTTTTAGAGTAGGAATTGGTCATTTATTTTAACTCTCTACAAACAAATTCACTGTACATTGATGGCTCAAAACCAACAGCCTTCATCGAAGCCATGAATTCAAAACCACAGTAAAATAATACAGAAAGCAGTGCTTCTTGGGGCAGAGTAGAGTCAAATGAAATAAAAAAATACATGTATTAAATTTCGTATCTACAAATACAATTTGGCTCATAGTATATCTTCATGAAATAGCCTTTTGTAATAAACATTTATGATTATGAAACTTAATTCAAAATATAAAAGTCTTTGAATACTTCCTATAAGGAAGACAGTTTAACAAATGTAAGGACCAATGTCACCGACACTAGATAGTCCCTTGTGAAAGATAAATTATAGATGTGTATATGACTACAAAGCTCTCTTGAGTAGTTTAATACCAAACTGGCAAATAAAAGAACTTATGAACAGCTTTCCAGACCTTAATTTATGGAAACAGAAGGATTTCAATACAAGTGGGAACTGGGAATGCTCAGACACCCGTTCACAGTTTTGGAGATAAGCTATCTAAACAGCTCCTGTGAAGGGCAACAGTAGAGCACTATCAGAGGTACCATACAATGATTCTCAGGGACTGGATTTTGCAAACAGCATAAACTGAACATGAAAAATTCTACAGCCCTATTATTAGTCGCCTAAATTTTGATCTGCAAATTCAGGGCATAGAACTATGAAAAAATATATAGAAATATACAAAACTATTACCACATTTTAATATAAACACAGAGATACTATATCCATTAAAATAGCTTCAATTTTTCTGCAGATTGTAAAAAAAAAAAAGAATTGGACTGACAATGAAATGAAGAAACAATGGGTACAGAGGGCAGAATAACAGATAAAAGGAGAAACAGAATTGATTACATACAGTAAAAGCTGATTCATCACTATTTATCAAATGTTAAAGACAAAGCCGGGCGTGGTGGCACAGGCCTTTAATCCTAGCACTCAGGAGGCAGTGGCAGGCAGATCTTTGTGAGTTCAAAGCCAGCCTGGTCTACAGAGTGAGTTCCAGGACAGCTGGGGCTACAGAGAGACCCTGTCTCAAAAAGACCAAAAAAAAAAACAAAACCCCAAAAAACCACAAATGTTAAAGACAAACACTTTACCTTATCTATAGCCTCTAGTATTTGTAACCGTTATGTACAGAAAAACAGAGTGATTGTTAGAATAATTTGGATCATTTAAAATGGGTAAAGTATGGTCAGGCATGCTGGCATACACCTTTTAATGCTGGCACTCAGGAAGCAGAAGCAGGCAGATCTCTGTGAGTTCAAGGCCAGCCTGATCTACATATAGGGTTCCAGGCCAGCTGGGGCTACAGGGAGGCTCTTAAAAAAAAAAAAAAAAAAAAGAGAGAGAAGAGGGGCTGGAGAGATGGCCTAGTGGTTAAGAGTGCTGGCTGCTCTGACAGAGGACCCGGGTTTGATCCCCAGCACTCACATGGCAGCTAAGAACCATCTTTAACTCCAGTTCCAGGGGAATCTGAAACCCTCTTCTGACCACAGCATTGCACGACACAGGTGCACAAACCTACATGCAGACAGTACATTCATACACATAAAAAAAATAAATAAATTAAAAAAAAAAAGAGAGAAGAGGGGCTAGAGAGATGGCTCAGTGGTTAAGAGCACTGACTGCTCTTACAGAGGACCCGGGTTTGATTCCCAGCACCCCATGGCAGCTAAGAACCATCTTTAACTTTAAATTTGATTAGTATAACTCAGACTGAAAAAGAACTAAAGCCATGTAGGCATATATGTTTTCAGTTTTGGTTTTTGGAGTGTGTGTGTGTGTGTGTGTGTGTGTGTGTGTGTGGTGTAAAATCCATTCCAGATTGAGGGAATCCGACGCCCTCTTCTGACCTCTGTGGCATTTTCATTTCACAACATAGGGCGCACCAACCTACATGCAGACAGTCACAATCATACACATAAAAAAAATAAATAATAAATAAAATTTAAAAAAAGAGATAAAGGTCAATCTGATAACCTCAACAAAGAAAACGGAGTAAAGAATACAGGTCAGAAAAATGAAATTGTTTTCTAGGATTGTAACAAGTTAAAAATTTAATATAATGTAAATTATAAAATTCAGCTATTTGGAAATATTTGCATTAGCTTCTTCTATATGTGTGTCGGCTACAGAGTTTATGTGAAAATGGCGAGTTGGAGGTATTTGGTGACAGGCAAGGTAATAGGCAGAGTTCTACTGAAAGAACTAATGGGACAAGAGACAAAAGTAAAAACAGTAGTGATCAATACATAAAAGGTTTATACAAAACATGGTGCATAAAGACACAAAAAGGAAATAGGCACTGATTTAATGATAGAGGAACTCTGTCCTCAGCATGTCAAGAAACTAGCCTAATGAACCAAATTTCTATTGGCTAACACTGGGAGATTTAATGACTGATTGTATCGTAGAATACTAACTGTGACGGGACTTTGTTTAAGTATGCCAGGCGGAAGATGCCCTCAAGCCTCTTAAGTGCTGGGAAGTTAAAGGAGTGCCCACCGAAACCAGGGACCAAAACCAAACATAGAACCCAGACTAATAACTTCATTCATTAAAAAGTTTAAAAGAACAAGGGGCTGGAGGAGATGGCCGTAATAAAAAGAAAACGGTAGAGCGACCAGCGCGTCTTACAGAGAGACCCGGGTAGGTTCGTAATCCACAGCACGCCACCAGTGGCGCGGGGGGGAAAGAGAAAGAGAAGAAGGGCTAAAGAGAACGTCTGAAACTCCAATTCCAGGAGAACTCCATTCCAGGGGAATCCGAGACCCTTTCTGACCTCCGCGGCATTGCACGTCACGGGTGCAAAACTTGTGCATGCAGACAACACATTCATACACATACGGAAATAAATAAAATTAAAAAAAATATGTAAAATTGTAAAGAACAGATTATATGATTAAATTTTCTGACTATCACTACTTCTAGTTTCAAGATGAGTATTTCAGAAAATATTAAGTTATGAATAGGTGGGAATAGGGTGGGATCAGGGATGGTGTTCAGTAAACCACAATTGTTTTTTTTTTTTTTTTTTTTTTTTGGTCTTTTCGAGACAGGGTCTCCCTGTAGTCCCAGCTGTCCTGGAACTCACTCTGTAGACCAGGCTGGCCTTGAACTCACAAAGATCCACCTGCCTCTGCCTCCCAAGTGCTAGGATTAAAGGCATGTGCCACCACGCCCAGCAACCAACCAATTTTTAATGCTATCTTGGAGATGTAAAGACAGGACAGCTGTATTAGTTAAGTAACTTGAAGAAGATTGGGATTCTACTGCTTTTAATTAGCAAGGACTAATAAAAATGGGGCCCCTGAAAGTTTATTTCAAATAGAAAGTATATTTCATAATTATGTCTTAACAAAATTGTCAATTATTAAAACTTACAGTGTGAGATTCTTCCCATAAACAGCACAATGAGATTATAGGTCAATTTTGGATTTATTAAACAAGTTTTTCAATCCATTGTTATGAATTCAGGGACTGACTGAATTAATAAAATTATCTAAATATATTTATAAAACAGATTAAGTGGAATGAAGACTTCACTTTTATTATTAACAACATCAGCCTTTTTTATGTGTATGGGTGTACTGCCTGCATGTGGGTACATGTACCCTTGTAGTGCAATGCCTATGGAGTAAGAAGTCGTTGGATTCCCCTGGAACTGGAGCTATGGATGCTTGCTAGCCATCATGTAGGTGCTGGGACTCGAATCCGGGTCCTCTACAAGAGCATCCAGTGCTCTTAACCACTGAGCCATCCCTCCAGTCAGCCTTTTACATTTTCTTAGAAGGTTCACATGAACACTTTCAGTTTGGAAAAAAAGAAATGCCAGGCACAATTATCATCACTATAGGACTAGACTTAGATGTAAAGGACTATAAGACAAATATAAAAACAAGCAATGGTTAGGGAAATAGCTCAGTAAGGTGCTTGTTGTGCAAGCATGAACACATGAGCTCAGATTCTTAACAGCCATATAAAAAGTAAAGCAAGCAGAATGCAGCTGGAATCCCTCTGCTGGGGAGGCAGGACAGGAGAATTTCACAGGCTTGCTGACTAGCCAGTCTATAAGAGAGCTCTCAGTTCGGAGAGAGATCCTATCTCAAAAAATAAGATGGAGAGTAACTGCGGAATATACCTGAAGTTGACTGACCCCTGCATATTCACATGCAAATGCACCCCCACACTGTGAACATACGTACACCTAACACACGCACGCACGCACACACACAAGCACACACAAACACTCCAAAAACCAAAAATGAAAACATATATGCCTACATGGCTCTAGTTCTTTCTCAGTCTGAGTTATACTAATCAGAAAAATCTGACTAAGCAATGAAATCCCTATTTGGAAAGCAAATGTAGCAATTTCTTCCTAATAAGCTGTCTATACATCATATGGCCAACTTAATATATTTTTAGTTGGTTTCAGATCAACTCTTAAAATTCTATATAGCAAAGACAGAAACCATGGCCAAGCATGGTTTCCTTCATATGCAATTGATATACCACACTGTCTCCTATCTACAAACAGCCAGCTGTATGAAGCATCCTTTCTCACCACCAGTGCTAAGAACTGACCTCACATTTTCTTTTAGTAACTACTTCAGATACACAGCACTATCTTAAACCCTGACCTTTTTTTTTACAATTTTCACGTCAGGTAGTGATAGCAGACAGGCAGTAAAGTGGAGCATGGAGTGGAGTGTAAAGAGGTAGTAAGGAGGCATTAAACCCACCTGCTCGCCTTTGGTACAGCAGTACTGTTCCCACCCTCAGCCTTCTCATCACGGAGTGCAGGCAATTGTTTATCATCTATGTTTGGGAATGATTAATAAAAATTAAGGATCCTTATAATTTTTCATTTCAAGATTCTAAACTAAAATTTTCACTGTATTTCCTGGTATTAAAACCATTATAAGAGGAGTACAGTTTCTCCGGTTACTGGTGCTACAGTTCAGGTTTGTTATTAAATAGACTTTTGTAGGTTGGCCTAGTATCTAACCACCATTTATACTTTGATAACAGCTGACTAACAAATGAGCTTGTCAAATACTTTTACAGATTGGAGAACATCAGTATTACCGAACTAAGTCCCCAAAGTAAAACACTAAAAATTATTTCTTTAGGTTATGTGACCAGACTTTCACAAAAGGCATTAACAACAGAGACTAGGCCCATGTCAAACATAAAAGTTAGAAAAGGAATGCTCATTCAGATCATTTACTTTGGTAGTTAACTGCAGGGTTTTTGTTACATATTGGCAGAGAAAGGCCTAGAGAAGCCTGGAGTGTTGCTGGAATTCAGGATATTAAAATGCCAAAAGAATAGCCTCATTAAAATATTCAGATTGCCAGGACTTTCCTGCCCAGAAGCACATTCTCCCTTTAGTTCAGCTGGCCTGGAGCTCACTATGTAGACCAGGCTAACCTTGAATTCACAGAAATCTGCCTGCCTCTGCCTCTGGAGTGCTGGGATTAAAGGCTAAAGACATGTGCCACCATGCCCAGCAGTTCTGGCAATTTCTAAATACTAATCCTCATTATGAGCCAAGTGTTCCCTGTTTAATATTTTGGCTTAAAGACATGTTTAAACATGTGGGACTGAGCATAAACAGCAGCTTGAAGACATGACACATTAGCAGTGTGTTAATTTAAGGGGAACCTATTCATTTAAGAATAAATAACAAAAAGTGCTGAGAAAAGCTTACCTTACTAGAAAATGAATTATACACTAGTCATTTTCTTTAAAAAGATCTACTTAAATTTGTACAAAATGGCACAAAAAATTGCAGAAAAAATGGGTCTACTTATTTCCTCATTTCTCCAAACAGCATAAAACCCCATAGTGAGTGTCATTATGTAAGTACATTTTTCGAACATCAAGAATGATGTAACTGTTGCTATGGTAACTACTCATTTTATTCAATTGTGGTTGGGAATTAAAGCATTTTAATATAAAATATTCAATAGATTAATATGCTTGCCAAGGCTCTTCTACTGGTACCTGTTAAACAATAGCTATAAACCATCTTTGGGGTTGTCAAGGAAGGAAAACTTCACATAGTTTTGGAAATGAAATGCATCAAGACCATTCAAAGGAAGAAAATTACTTGGAATGAACTTTTGGAGACATGGAAAAGTGTGCATGAGTGAAAAGTAATATGACCTCACATGTATTTATTCCTTCACTGTCATAATTTCTCTTCTAACCTAAATTATTAACTAGGAATACGACTAACATTAGAAGCCTGCTGACAGTTCATTTTGTAATTAAGCTAAAGCAAGAGCAGGCTAAAACAATCTCATTTTGAGGCTTAAGAGAATTTTTTCCTCAGTGTATGAAAAAATACTGCAAATTCTCCGAATCTTTAAAAGTTGCTCTGCTCAATAGCCTACATTAAAAAATACCACGATAACTGTAAAATCCAACTATAAAAACTTCCTGGGCAGAAGTAAAGCTTCCCTTGTGATCTTCCACAGAGGGGTTGCAGAGAGCGCCAGCTTCAGGGGCATTTGTGTCAATTGGAGGCTTGGGGGGGGGGGGTTAGAGACTATTCAAAACCTCACAGTGTCTTGAAAGCCCACACCAGATCTCTTCCACACCGCCCTCCAAAAGCAGGAAGATGGGAGTGTTCGCGATGGGGCAGGGCAGCTGGCTGTCGTCTCTTCCCTTGTTACAAGGTGAAGCACCAGAAGCCCCTAGGCAGGGCCTGCAGCCTTCTCTCCCTGGAAGCCCAGGCTAAGGAGGCCTGGCCACAGCCCAGCCAATGGGCGGTGAGGAAGAGGGGCTGTCGCCAGCGAGCAGAACAACAGGCTGGTCCAAGCGCAGACCAAGTGAAGGGCACCGTCTTCTCCCGGTGGATCCTTCTGTCTCCGGGTTTTAACTGAGCGTCCCTGGCTACCGACGACCCTCCCTCCTCCGAGTGCGCAGAGTGACAGAGGTCTCAGCACCCTGGCAGGGGACAGGGGCTGCAGGCGGCGACTCTCCAGAGGCCCCGGCGGCCAAGGCGGCTGGAGGCGGGCCCCGGCCTGGGCCGACGTGCCGCCCCCGCGCGTGTCAATGGTGGCCTGCGGGGCCTGGAAGGGTGACAGGGCCGGGACCCGAGCCGCCCCTCCCCCCGGCTGTTTACCTTCGCGGTACTTTTTGCGAAGCCGCCGGTGTACGCTCTTCACCACCCCGGACAGCTTCTCCTGCTCCAGCTTCCGCTCCTGCTCGCGGGGCTGCGCGACGCTCGGGGGCCGCTGTCCACGCGCAGCGCCTCGGCCGCCCGGCCCCGGCTCCATAACGCCGTCGCCGCCGCCCCTCGGGCCCTCACCGGTGGCTCCCAGGACGAATGAGTTGGGGAAGGAGGAGGCAGCCTCGGCGGTGGCAGCCGGAGGAGGCCGAGGAGCCCAGGCGACAGCAAGGGAGGTGGGGTCTTCCCAAGCGCGCAAGATGATTGGTGGACTGCGAGGGTTGGGCGGAAACGGAAAGGGAACAGATCCAATAGACGGAGGGCAGCGGCGGGGCTCCGGGTTGTTTGGATCCTAGCAGCTGGAGGAGGCGGGGCTCGCCGTCGGGGGCGGGCTTGGAGGGAGCGCAAGGCCTGGTGCTACGCCCGGCCCCGGATACACCGCGCATGCACCCTGGAGAGACTGGGGAAGATGTGTGGTGTTCTGCGCGTTTGCATCTCTGAGTTTGATTTGTTTGTGCTTGGTTCTACAGTCCAGTTTTTTGGCACGTTTCCCAGTGTTTGGATCCTTTGTGTGTCATAAAATGCCGCAGGACAGGGTGGTCTACCAGAGCTCCACCCTCACCTTGTCACACCTTTGTAGATTCTCTTCAGCTAAGATACCTTTCGGAGACCACTTTGACAGTGCAGTATTGTACTCTTTAAGGGGGCGGGGGGCGGGAATCCAAGCTTATATGCTTACTATGGGGAAAGGAGAGGTCAAGCATATATAAATACAGTTCAATATTCGCCCCCCACCCCCACCCCCGGCTTTTCATTCTTGTGTAAAGCTATTGAGGAATGTTATTTTCTGCCTTGTTACAAAGAAAAAAAAAAAAAAAAGTGGAACAATTCTCCAAAAAGGGACTGTTACAACTCTGACCTGAACTGGTACTTAAGCTGTAGGAGTTTCAGAGCTGCAGCAGGCAGAGAGCCCTGGAATGAATTGTCTGCAATGGTGGGGCTACCTCCGCCTTGCAGCTGCTGGTTACACGACTTTGGGTAGACATTGTTGCAATGAAACGTTTTGAGCTGTGATTTTGTGAATATTAATTAGTTAACATTATCCTCGTGTAACTTTTTTATAGGTTAGCTCCCTGATGACCTCAGGAGCATTTCCCATGCTTTCGGAATCACATGAGCAGGAACATCATTAGTGAAAAAGAGCCAACTCAGACAGGCTGCACTTCAGAGAACTAACTGCAACTATGAAGAGGAATTACAAGAAATAATGAAGAAACTAAGAATATGGTAATCTTATTTGAGGAAATTTCATTTGGAAAGCAAGGACAACTTGGATGGCTTTTTTTTTTTTTTTTTTTTTTTGGCGGATTCCACATATGTGAGACAAATAAAGGTGAAAATATTTAAAAGTTACAATGATAGTGAAGAGAGACATAAATGCCATTTATACCATATAACAGGATTTTTTAAAGTGTTGACCATTTCCTTTTTTTGTCATCATTTAGGAAAGTAGATCTAATACTGTGTTACTTTTTCAAAGATTTATTTTTATTTTTTGTTATTTGTACACATATGGGTTTATGAATATGCATGCTGTGCCCTTGGAGGCCAGAAGAGTGCATAGATCCCCTGGAACTAGAGTAAACAGGTGGTTATGAACTGCCATCAGGAGGATGGGAATCCAACTAAGGTCCTCTGTGAGAGTAATACGTGTTCTTTTTTTAAATTTTTTTTAATAATTTTTATTTATTTCTGTATGTGTATGGATGTACTGTCTGCATGCAAGTTTGTGCACCCGTGTCGTGCAATGCCGCGGAGGTCAGAAGAGGGTGTCGGATTCCACTGGAACTGGAGTTCTCCTGGAATCGGAGTTTCAGACGGTTCTTAGCCTCCATGTGGGTGCTGGGGATCGAACCCGGGTCCTCTGTAAGAGCGGTCAGCGCTCTTAACCGCTAGGCCATCTCTCCAGCCCCATAATACGTGTTCTTAATCTCTGGCCCTCTCTCCAGGGGTTTTATTTTTGTTTCAACGCTATTTCTATTTCATACTACTGGCGGGTGAATTTTTAAGATCCTTTTAAAGTTAAAAATGTCCACTAAAGGGAATTTGGAAAATATGGGAAGGATTAACGAAGACAAAAGTCCCCTGAAATTCCATAGCTGAGAAGTAACTGTGTTTGTATATACTAATTTATAAAATGGAATATTTCTCAAATGTCTATGTGGTCATTTTGTGTATAAATAACCTACCATTTTGTTAGTTAACCCTGCATGACTTCATATTTATGTCGTCTTCATCTTTTTCTGAATTATGAATCCTATGATAAATGCCTTTGTATATTTGTTTCTTTGTTTATACTAATCATTAGATAAATTTCATTAAAGTCAAATTCCTAATCAAAGGGTCAAACCTATTAATTAAAAATTTTTAGCCGGGCGTGGTGGCGCACACCTTTGAGGCAGAGGCCAGCGGATCTCTGTGAGTTCAAGGCCAGCCTGTTCTACAGAGTGAGCTCCAGGTAGCTGGAACTAAAGGGAGACCCTGTCTCAAAAAGACCAAAAAATTTTTTTAATTATTTATTTTATGTGTATGAGTATTTTGCCTGCATGTAAGAGTACTATGTGCATGCAATGCTGCCAGAATCCAGAAGAAAGTGTCAGATCCCTGGGAACTAGAGTTACAGATAGTTGTTAGTGACTTTGTGGGTGCTTGGATCTGAACCTGAGTCCTCTTCAATAGTAGCTAGTGCTCTTAACCACTGAGCCATCCTATGATGCCAAACCTATGAAGATTTTTGATGTCTATTGAATTTTCAAAACAGGCTAAGAGTTTGTTACTTTGGGCAGTGAATGTGAGTATGTGCTGCCTTGCACTGTAACCAAATGTAAGTATTTACATTTGCAAATTGCTCATAGAACTCTTTGAAAGGACTGTATTATAAAAGCATGAGGACAAGGTCTCCCTTAGCCCCAGAAGGCCTAGAACTCTCTATGTAAACCAGGCTGGCCTCAGTCTCACAGAGACTGCATCTGCCTCCTGATGGGGGTGGGGTGGAGGGGTGGTATTAAAGGCCTGTTCTACCAGACCTGGCATTCTTGCCATTTTTTAAAAAAATTTATGTATTTATTTATTTATATGAATGTACTGTCTGCATGTAGGTTTATGCACCCTTGTTGTGCAATGCCATGTCGGATTCCCATGGAACTGGAGTTCGCCTGGAATTGGAGTTACAGACAGTTCTCAGCTGCCATGTGGGTGCTGGGGATCGAACCCCGGTCCTCTGCAAGAGCAGTCAGTGCTCTTAACCGCTAGGCCATCTCTCCAGCCCTCTTGCCATTTTTATGCATCTCTTCTTGTTGGCATAGTATTCAGCTTACCATACTAATATGAAAACAAATAAAGGGAACATATTTAAGATTAGTGGTCATTTTTGAAGCCAATTGAAAATTCCAACATTCTAACTTATTTTTTGGCTTCTAACGTTCTTGACAGGCAACTCAAAAAATAGATAGTGGCCCGCCAAATTTCACTTAAATTTGCATGACTTTCCATGGAGCACAGGCTTGTATATCTTATTTATTTTTTTTTTATTAATTTTATTTATTTATTGTATGTGTATGAATGTACTGTCTGCATGCAAGTCTGTGCACCCGTGTCGTGCAAGTATATCTTAATAAACAACAATTATAAATCACAATATAAAGGAAGTTTATAACAGTTAGCCCCTTCCAGCTTAAGTAGTGATATTGCATAAAGTTTCCATCTGCTAGAGTAGAAAAGGAATGGTAACAAGTTTCTCCATTTAAGTGAAAATATTGTCACAATTGATGGAGAAAGAAATTTACTGTAGGAGATATGTTTGCTGCAATATTGAATACACATACCCTATACTGAAGTAAATGCTAGCACCTTTCCCCCAACTGGTGCAGACTTTTATTTATCATAAACAGCTTACACTTTTATTCTTTCATCAATATTTTAAATGCTGCTGGAGAAAGAGGTTGTTGGAAGAAAGCACTCAGGACAGACTACTTTGGGGGCAGGTATCATTTCTAATGAGTGAATTCAACCCCAACTCATTCATTCTCATTCTCAGTCTTTGCTTTATCTGCCAGCTTCTGTACCTCACAGGCATATCATAGGAAGGTTCCTACATGGAAGAACCATTTGATATAGTGGCAGGAAATGTCTTGTCCTTTCTATTTAGAATAACGGCTTTATGAGAAAAATAATTTACCATGGATGACAAGAGAGTCAAATACACTGTAAGCTCACAAAACAGTAATGAAAGCAAATTTTTTATGCTAAGATTCTGCTATTTTTATTTCTTATATATATTTCTTCTCTTTGATGTTAGAGATGGGAAGGTTGTCTGAATATTATTAAAATATGTTGTATGAAATTCTTTTTTTTTAAAGGAAAGGAAGGGGAGGGAGGGAGGGAAAGGAAAGGAAGGAGAGGGAGGGAAAGGCTGTATGAAATTCTTGAATAAATTAAAATATAAAAAAGAAAGAAAGCTTTTAAAATCTGCATGAAAATCTAGGATGTAGCACTGAGTATGTCTGTAGGTCCTGAGTCACCCTGAAAAAGAGTGACCTTTTTGTCTGTATGAGCAAGAGAAACTGTGTAATAGAAATTAGGATTCTTTAAATTACCTAAATTATTTGCAATTTTTTCTCTTGTTTTGTTGTTATTGTCCATTTCACTTTGGCCCTTTTTATTAGCAATGTTCAGTTTATGTTTATAAGACATTTATAACAATGTCCATTAATAGTGCAAAAGGATTTGTTCAACTCCTCATTATCAAAGATAAAACTATATTCTATTCCAAGTCGGGAAGGTTTTTGGTATATGACTTAGAGAAATTCAGTTAAAATGAGGACTAGAAAGGTAAGATCAATATTATTTTGGAAATAAATATTTCCTATTATTAGGAAAGTTGTTACTTGTGGTTTGTTGTTTTTATTTTTCTTTTTGGTTTTACACTTTTTTTGGTATTTTTGAGACAGGGTCTCCCTTTTAGTACCAGGTGTACTGGAGCTTGCTCTGTAGACCAGGCGGGCCTTGAACCCACAGAGATCCACCTACCTCTGCCTCCCGAGTGCTGGGATTAAAGGTGTGCACCACCACGCCCGGCAAAAGTTGTTACTTGTGAGTGGAACAAAGTATCCATAAAGTAGAAATCTTTTATTAAATTTTAAATTGTAAAAGCATCACTGGCTGGGAATATTACAGCTAAATTTAAAAATCTTTGTTTTTGGATCCATGTTCAAGACATGAAAAACTAAAGGGACTCAATGGATGCTGAGGGAGGAAAAATCAGTTTTCTCCAGGGACTAGCTCCCTGAGAGGTTACTTAATCCCATGTGGGCAGCCCCAAACACAGGTACCCATGAGCACAATTAAATGGGCTCAGTGTATTATATATATATGTGTATATGGATATATGTGTATATATATATATATATATATATGCATATGGATATGTGTGTGTGTATAGATATGTGTGTGTGTGCATGCATGCATGCATGCACGTATGTGTATGGGTGTGTGAGTGCTTGTTTTGATCCTGTAATTTTCTAAATTCCTGTGTATTAAAAATTCAACTATAAGTCACTGTTAACATATTATTCAACCAATACCAAACTATTGGTTTATACATTTTGGTGTTAATAATCTTTAATTGGGTCTATGTAAAATGTCAATATGTATTTGTACAATGCTAAGAAGCCTCTGGGTTGAAACTGGCCCTTTGAACTTAGACACAGCACTATTAATATAGTTAAACTTCTATGGTTATTTGTGTAATTTACTTGTCTTGGTTAAGAAGGTTTTGCACGAAGGATGCTTATACTCATGGATTATCACTTATAGCTAAAAAATGAAAAAAAAACTTGAAAGATGCAGAACAGTTATGGCAGAATACATGATCTGGGATGGGGTGGGGGTGGGGGGGAAGGGAAAGGGAAATATGCCTGATCTGAATTGGAAAATGATGTACGAAATGCACAAANACACGCTGGGATCCAAAGGGTTGATCACAGCAGCAAGACAAACTCACCAGTGAGAGAGAGGCAAGCCACAGGAAAAAAGGGACCAGCTCCCTCTGCCATGGCCTTTAATACTGCCTGCCAGCAGAAGGTAACGCCCACATTTGGGGTGGGCCATCAGGGTTGAGGTAGTCCAATCCGAAGATCCTTTTTCTCTTATTTGTTCCTTAGTCCAGTCAAGTTGACCCCCAGGATTAACCATCACATTCAGTAAAGCAAATTACAACTTTAAAATTCTTCCTATTTATGAATTTATGAATATTTTTAAACATGTTTATAATTTATTTCACTATATATTTGAAATTCTTAATGTATCTTCAAAATAACACATAGATTATCTTTCCATAGTTAATACACAGAATGTTAAGACTACCTTTAACTACAATAAATGATGACTATTAATTCCCAACTCCGAGTGCAACTATTAAATTCATAACAATTTTGTGATATACTGATTAATTTAGTATATTCAACAATAATGAAAGAGCTACTATAGTATTAAGCCTACATAGAAAATGGCAACAAATTATGCCCATGTAATACTCTGAGATGGATGTTAGGCTAGGTAGTACAAGTTCAAGGCCTGCCTGAGTGAGATCAAGGGTAGCCTAGGCTGTAGTTCTGTGGCAGAACATTTGCCTGGTGTGAGAGAGACCCTAGGGTCAAAGAATCCCCAGCACTGGCATGGATGACAATACAGATTCATTGGATTCAGATTATCTTTCCATTATCCAAAGCAAGGGGCTTAATTTTTGAGCCTTATTTTTCTTCAATCAAATGTAAACTGAGTAGGATGTATTTGCATAGTATTTTCAATTTATGTATTTATTATTTTTATCCTGATTCAAGAAAGAAATACATTTTGCCTTGATACTTAGGACAAGTAAAAACATATATTATGCACACACATACACATGAACATGCATGCTCACACAATCTCGATGCATTTGTAATAAAAGCAAACTTAACACACACCACTTATCTTGACAAAGTGAAATACATCATGATATCTGATTTGTTTTATTTTCATTTTTAATGCTGTAGCACACACTAGATTGATTTTATGTCCCTCTAATCACTCATAGACTAAAATTTAGAAAACACTGACAATTTGAAATATCTCTTTCAGATCCCTTTCTACAGTGCTTCTGTGACTCCTGCTGATTTTGAGAAAGCCATGTGAGATGTTGTATTGAGGCTGCTTTTTTCCTTCCAGACACTGTCTTTATGCTTGAGAAATTTCCAACATAATGAACATCGTCCCAGATAAGTAATCTCCATTCTACTCATCAAATTCTCTCCATAAGCTTCTATTTGACAGAAAGGAATACAGCCAAGCAGATGGTCCAGGGAATAAGTTTGGTCTGTGGAAGAGGACCATGGAGAGTAGGTCTTTTGCGATTGCAGTGATGAAGTTCTGTCTTATTTCTCACCATTACCTCTGTAAGCTAAAGTGACAGGCAGGCTTCCCAAGAACAGTTGCTGTGTCTCAGTTAAATGCTCGCTGAGGCGGGGTGGACTCCAATTCTGCCTCTCTTGTCTTTTTGGAGATATAGAACTACTTAATGAATACCTCTTTTACTTGAACTTATGAGAATGGGATCTAATTTCTTCAATGACAGGGATATGATGGAAGAAAATTAGGTTCACTAGAAAGAGCTTTCATTGTAACTGCAGGTGGATTATTATCTGCTAGATTAAAAAAAAAATAGAAAGGTTCTTACTATGTAGCCCTGGCTGGCCTGGAACTCACTATGTAAATCATAGTGGCCTTCAACTCAGAAAGATCTGCCTGTCTTCTTCCCAAGTGCTGGAATTAAAGGAAAGCACCAACACATCTCCTGGGTATTATCAGCTGATGATTTACCATTCCTACATTACAGAGATGTACAAATAAGAAGAAACCATGGGCTGAAATTGCTTAAAGAAGTCAAAATATTATGAAAGTTATTAATAATGATTAGACGTAAAGTATCCAAGGAGCCTTTGGGAAGCTAATTTATGCCTTCGTTTATTGAGTGTACATCAATCTACATTTAGAATTTAATGGTGTGCCAATGAATCATATTTGTTTTTCCATAACAATAGAATATGTTCCAAAAGTCTCATATTACCTCAGAAAGTGTAAGGTGTTATATTTTAAACTATATTCAAGATGCAGTTCTTTCTTTTTTGTTATTTTTATTAATTTTTTGTGTATTTCAAACAATATCTCAATCAGTCTTAATACCCACTGGTACCCTCCTACAGCCACCCCCCCCCAGGAAGTCATAATTATACAATTTGTGTTAAGACTTACCTTGTCAAATCAGTGTCACTAGATGTTGTCAAATCAGTGTCACTAGATGTTCCTCAGTGCACATTCATCCACTGGCATCTCGTCAGCCTATCCAGAGTCCTTCCCTTTAAGACAATCAGCTATTCCTCACCCAACACTAATCAGCTGCCCATAATTCGTAGAATAAGATTGGGGCTTCTTGCCCATTTCCACAGTTCTGTGCTGGGGTTTTGTCAGATTGAGTTTGCATAGATCTCATGCATGCTGACACAATTGCTGTACATTCATGTGAGCAGGGTCCCATGAGTTTGTAGGACTCCATTGCCCTATAGCCATGCAACTCCCCATAGCTCTTACAATCTCCAAGAGTTTTTGTAGTTACTAGGGCTTCTTTCAGTCTTGATTTGAAGCTTTATTGCAACATGGTCTGATAGAATGTATGGAATTATTTCAATCTTTTGTGCTTGTTGAGGTTTGCTTTGTGCCCCAGAACTTGATCAATTTAGAGAAAGTTCCATGAGGTGCTGAATAGAAAGTGTATTCTTTTGTGCTTGAATGGAACATTCTGTAAATGTCTGTTAGATTAATTTGATCTATTATATTGTTTAACTCAGATGTTTCTCTGTTTATTCTTTGTCTGGTTGGCCTGTCTAATGGAGATAGCACGGAATTGAAGTCCCCTACTATTACTGAGTTGGGGTTAATCTGTGTTTTAAAATATGGTAGTATTGTTTTATGAAATTTTGCACACCAGAGTTTGGTACATGTTCATGATTGTAATATCTTCCTGGTCTATTGTTCCTTTGGTAAAAGTAAAGTGACCCTCTTTAATTCTTCTGATTAGTTTTAGTTTGAAGTCTTTTGTGTCTGATATTAGAATTGCAGTTCCTACTTGTTTATTCGTCCCTTTTGCTTGGAATATTTTTTTCCATGCCTTCATCTTAAAGTAGTGGTTGTCCATGAAGGTGAGGTGGGTTTTTTGAAGACAACAAAAATATGGATTTCAGGAGTTCAGTTAGTTGATATTTGAAGATATTATTGAAAGATATGTATTGTTTCCCATCATTTTAATTTGTTTGTACTCTTAGTATAACTTTATGTTTCCACTATTATCCCTTCATTTAGTCTCTCTGTTGCTCCAAGGGTTTAGTCATTCCTTTTTTCAGCTCTTTGTATTGCTTCAAATATTCTCTGAATGGTTGGTTTTGTGGACATGAATTATTTAAGCCTATTCATGTCTTGGGAAATTTTTTCCCCTTTAAAAATGGAATGCTTCATGATTTTCCATGTCATCTTTGCACAGAGGCCATGCTAATCTATCATTCTAATTTTAGTATATATGCTGCCAAAGTGAGCACTCACCATGAATTTCTTAAAGTTGTTATTTTTCTTAAATTTTCTTGTAAGACAATTAAAATTCATATTTACTGAACACATGCTCATTCCAATTTACCTAACAGTTCTGAAAAATTCCTTTCTCAAAAAAGAAGATTCCAACACATTTCTTTTATTTAATAAAAATATACTGAATCACCATCCAAAAGCTCAATGTTGCTAACAATTTCAATTTTCTTCAACTTGACCTGAGGATTCAGAAAATAGTAATAAAAGTATCATACCAAGGTCTTTTTTTGTTACTGTTTTATAAATTAACAAGATTACTCATCAGTTCAAATGAAAAAGAAATAAAGAAGGTATAAAATTATTTTGCCAGGCGTGTTTGCACACACCTTTAATCCCAGCACTTGGGAGGCAGAGGCAGGCTGATCTCTATGAGTTCAAGGCTAGCCTGGTCTACAAAGTAAGCTCCAGGCCAGCTGGGACTAAAGGGAGACCCTGACTCAAAAATACCAAAAAAATTATTTTAACAATGCAGAACATAACAAGGAATGTTAATATATATTATATAAGCACATTAATTAAGATAGTGTAGTACTGGCAAAACATAAGCAAGTTGATCAATAGACGTTCAGAAATAGGGATATACATATGCATACAGCCAAATGTTACAAAGAGATGAAAAATAATTTAGACAAGAGAGGATAGTCTTTTTAAAAGGGATAGTTATGTTGAACTATCTTAATTCATGCTTCAACCCATATAATAGAAAGTACTCAAAATGGAGCAGTGATTTAAATACAAAACCTAAAGACACAAAACTACAAGAAAAAAAATAGAGAAGAAAATCTGGTTACCATAGGATCACATAAGTGTCATTTCTATATATAACATAAAGAGTACTCATAAAAGAAAAACTGGAATCTTAGACTTCATCAAATTTTAAGACTTCAGCTTTTTGAATAATATACTAAGGGAGTAAAATGCTATGATAATGAGTGGGAGACAATGATTAAAGTCATATACCTCACAAAGAGTTTTATCCAAGTTATAGAAAGTACTCTTAAAACACAGTAAGAAAGTTTACATGGTGTTTTAGGACTTAGTAAAAGTAAATATGTGTATATTAAACAACATTGGTTTACAGACTCTGATAAAAACGGTAATGCATCCGAATTAAATGGAGATATAAATCGCTGTTGTCCACATTTGTTTTACATAAAATTTGTAGAGCAATAACTCTGGGATTGGCACATACAAATGTTCTCTATAGTTTCTCTGTTGTACAGTATCAACTTGTAGCATTCTCTTTAAGATGATTTAACATAAAAATTAAGTTTGCTCCCCAAGTTAATCATATATAGTCCCACCAAAACAATACATGGGATAAATTGGATGACTGTAGCCTGATTCCACTCTATAGTTACAACTGTCTTCTGGAGACACTAAAGATTAAAAAAAAGGGGGGTACAGATAGACATGAAACCTTCCTCGTCAAAAACTTTGCAGTTCAAATCTTAAAACTAACATGGGAAGGGATTGTGTGTTCCAATAGGACAGGATGTCACCAGCTTACGCTGGGAGAGAGGAGATACAGCTTTGCATTGAGTGGATGTGCCAGAGGGGGCCAACTGGGGGTTGACCCGTCTGAAATCGAAAGGAGGGGATGCCTTCAGATTGCCATGGACATTGCCCCTCTGTGGCCTCAATTGTAGACAACTATTTGTGGTGATCTTGGTGAAGCTTGCCTTCTAGGGTGCGAGGGTTTTGGATGTGAGAGACTTTCTTGCTCCCCCCCACCAGAACAAGAAGAAATATGAACGATGATGAGGTCTCTCAACTGTAAATTGGAGACAACTATTAAGAGGTAATTTCTTATAAAACTGTTAAAACTGCCTTCTTTAATTGACTAATAGACATAAGAACTGTGAAAAGGATTATCCTCTTTTCAGAACCAAATATAATACAAAGTCCTTAAAACTATGCACTTAAGCAAAATATATCAATACAGGAGCTCTGACATCAGTAATGGATTATTCTACCAGGGAGATGTGTGGCCAGGGGTACTAAGGCCCCACAAAAGGTAAAGGCTCCTTGCCTCTAAACTGGGATAAATCGCAAGAAGAGAGGCAGATAAGGCCCGGCTGCTGAAGAACTGACGTTAACATGGGGAAAGATGTATGAGACCACACATGCAAAGTGTACAGATGGCCTCTGGAAACACCAGAGAGTGTACCAAAGACCACTAAAAACAAAACCAATAAAGAATATTACGGGTCTCCCTTGGAAGTCAAGCAAGACTCCACCGTCAGCACCAGCTACACCTCCACCTGCCTGGAAATACTGTGCAGCAGAGGTAGCCATATGCCTGTATATCCCAAATCTAATTTGCTATTGCTCTCTCTTGGAGGAATAACCCATGGCTGATGCCACAAGCTACATTCCTCACAGGTTAGGAGATGCCTAAGCCACAGTAAGACCTGTCATATTTAACAGGAAAAAAAGTCTCATATGGATCAACATATTATCTAACCAATGTGTCTTCCAAAGTCCTACCATAACTATTAATGCTGTTTAAATACCTATATATCTAATTGCTGTGCTTCATTAGTAGGATCGAAAGGTTATTCCTGGACAAACTATCAGCCCATGAAAGGAAACAGCCAGAATTGACCAGAGTCCAAGACAACAGCTCCAGAGAGAGTGGGACTGTTCTGCTTTCTCATCCACCATGCCCCTTTTCTAAGCCCAGGGAATAATCTGCAGAAGAAGGGGGCGTGGTAGAATGTAAGGGCTGCTATTGGGGTGAAGGTTGAAAACACAGCAATGTAGTCTGGCCCCTCATTTGATCAACCTGACCCCCCTGGAGGGGGGGCTGTGGGGGTTTCGGCACAACAGCCTGCAAATTGGTTTTACATGAAGGATGCTTGTACTCATGGATTATCACTTATAGCTAAAAAATGGAAAAAAAAAACTGAGAGAAATATGCAGGACAGTTATGGCAGAATGCATGATCTCGATTGGGGGGAGTGGGGGGGAAGGGAAAGGGAAATATGCCTGAACTGAATTGGAAAATGATGTATGAAATGCACAAAGCATCAAAAAAAAAAAAACACAGTAAGAAAGTAAACAGTTTACTTTCAATACCAAATGCAGAACCATATTAAAACAGTTCATGAAAGTTAATATACACATGCCAGAAAGGGCATGAACAAAGTGTCTGCTATCATAGTAGGGTAATGCAAAGTCACAATGAAATAGCACTATGGACTTGTACTGGTGACTAAAATTCAAATGACTGATTATATCAAATGCTGGCTAGGATGGAGAGAGGAAGATGTATTTGCCTAAAATGCAAGGGAATATGTTAAACTATACAATTACTTTAGAAAGCAGTTTAGCAGGCTTTTAAAATGTTCAGCATATGCTTAGCATATGAGCCAGCCACCCCACATCTGTTAACCCCCCAAATAGGAAAGCATGTTTATACAAAGACTAGTATATGAGTGTTCACAGGAGCTCGATGGTCTATAATAGCTCCCAATTGGAAAAACTCAAATCTCCATCCAAATATAAATGAATAACCAAACTGTAATATAACTGTGTGATATAATATTATTAGACCCCCAAACAAATATTGTTTCACACATCATGAATAAATCTCAAAGTAGTGAAGGTAAGTGAAAAAAACCTAACAGAAAACAATACTTTATACATGATTTAACTTATATACAATTATGCAAAATGCAAACTAAACTATAGTGATGACAGGTAGATCGTTTCAATGATGTGTGGGGATGGGAGGGAGAGAGATGGGAGAAGGAATGACAGCAAGGAATAAGGTCACTCCTGATGGTTATGGCTAGGCTCATTGTCTTCAATTTGCTAATTATTTTTCAAGCCTATATTGGTGTCAAAACATGCCTAACTGTATATTTTAAATAAGTTCAGTATATTAACATAATATATTAAAACTATTAAATATAAAATTTTTACATGTCAGATATTCTGACAGGGACTGTGGTTTGGTGGCAAACACAAAATGAAAGCTTATATTTTCATAAAGCTTATAATTACTAATAAGAGGATAAAAGTCACAACAATTCTTATTTAGAATGTATAAACTATACTGTAAATTTCATAAAAATTGGATATAATTTTTCTACTCAGATCTTCCAAGTAATCAATCTGTTTGTTTTGAGAATAGCAAGGATTCAGCCTACACAAGTAAAAGTGAAAGAGAACAAATGGATTTATTCTTGAAGCTCAGTTCTTTATCAATGTCCACAACTTTAAAGGAGAAAATTATGGGAAAAGCTTTAAAATTCTTGATCTGGTCTAATTCCAAATACTTGACAATGATAGAGAGTAAAACTGTAAGGATTTTATATTGAATTAAACTATGTGATAGTTTTTAGAAGATTATCTTTTTTTATTTTATTTTTTATTGATGTTTTATGTATTTCATTTTTTTCCTGTAAAATTTTTCACCTTTATTCATTTAACTCACAAATAGTATACACTAGCATAAATCATTCTCTTCTCCACATGCTCAGAAGACATCTTCTTGCTGCTGTTCAGTATTTAGAAATTTGTCTCTAAAACTTTTGTGTCTACAGTCCATGACTATTGTGTAGATGCCTGTGTATTTCTTCCCCCCCCCTCAGATTGGTGCATTTTTTTATTTTCAAAGAATTTTTTTACATTTTTATTGATGTTTTATGTATTTCATACATCATTTTTCATTTCTCTTCAGGCATATTCCCCTATCCCTTCCCCCCACCCCACCCCATCCCATCCCAGATCATGCATTCTTCCATAACTATCCTACATCTTTCTCTCAGTCTTTTTTTTTTTTTCTTTTTGGGGGTGAGGGGTTGTATGTTCAATCAGGTTTATCAGATGAGTGTCCAGACTAAATTGCTGTAGTTTCACCCTTCACCCCAATCACAGCCCTTCATTCGACAATGTCCCCTCTTCGCATGGATTGTTGTGCGCCTAGCTTAGAAAAGGGGACAGGTGGATGAGAAGCAAAACGTCCACTCTCTCGGAGCTGTTGTCTTGGGCTCTGGTCAATTCTGGCTGTTTCCTTTCATGGGCTGACATTTTGTCCAGGAATAACCTGTGCGATCCTAAACTGGTAATTGCACTAGCATCCACAGATGAGGGATACCATTAACATTTTCCTCCTACAGTACATTCAATTATTATTCTAAAATAGGATAATAACTCTCTACCCATATACAGTAATTACAGAGTCTGAAAATAATTGGTGGGTGGATTCTAGACCCATTAATAGAGATTCACATTATAAAAACATAGTTTGCTTTTAGATAACAAAAATATAACCATACTGTCTTCAGCTTGCCTTTCTTGGGGGGATTTGGTGTAGCATCACAAACTACAAATGAGGGAAACATATCGCCATGTTGTCTTTCTGGGACTATGTCACCACACTCAGCATAAATGAGGAATGGCTATTCAAAGCTCCATCCATTTAACCTGCAAAGTTCAAATGATGCACGTTCTATCCGCTGAGGGATATTGTTACCCAGTGGGTGTTAGAGGTACCACAGATGTCGTCACCACTTGGGGCTGTGGAGGGGCAATGTTTGGTTCCAGCTCGGGTTGCTATGTGAAGAGAGCTGCATAAACATGGATGTGCATATATCCGTTTGGCAGTAGGATGAGTCTTTGGGGTATATACCCAGGAGTTGTGTGATTGGGTCAGGTAGTAAGCTCATTCTGAGTCTTTTAAGGGTTCTCCACACTGCTTTCCATTGTGGTTGTACAAATTTACATTCCCACCAGCAGTGGATGAGTGTTCCCTTTTCCCCACAACCCCTCCAGCATCTGTTGTCTTTTGTTTTCTTGATCTTAGCTAGCCAAACTGGAGTGAGATGATATCTGAGAGTGGTTTTAATTTGTATTTCCTTAATTATTAATGATGATGAACACTTTGTAAGATGTTTCTCAGCCATCTTTAATTCCTCACTGGTGAAGACTCTGTTCAGCTCTTTACTCCATCTTTTGAGTAGGTCATTTGTCTTCTTTGTTTATTGAGTAGTTTATATATTCTTGATGTTAATGCTCTATCACATGTGTCACTGGTAAATATTTCTTCCCACTCTGTGGGTTTTCTCTTCACCTTCTTTTTTTTAAAATTTTTAATTAATTAATTTATGTGTATGAATGTACTGTCTTCATGTAGGTTTGTGCACCCGTGCCATGCAATGCTGCGGAGGTCAGAAGAGGGTCTCGGATTCCCCTGGAACTGGAGTTCTCCTGGAATTGGAGTTACAAATGGTTCTCAGCTGCCATGTGGGCACTGGGGATTGAACCTGGGTCCTCTGCAAGAGCAGTCGGTGCTCTTAACTGCTAGGCCATCTCTCCAGCCCCTCTCTTCACCTTCTTGATTGTTTCTTTCATTGTACAGAAGCTTTTGAGTTTTATGAGGTCCCATTTATCAACTGTTGATCTTATTTCCTGTGCGGCTGCTGTCTGGTTAGAAAGACTCCTCCTACACCTATGTCTTCTTGTAGGTTGTTGCCAACTTTTTCTTTTATCAACTTCAGGGTTTCAGGCTTCACATTGAGATCTTTGATCCACTTGGAGTTGATTTTCATACAGGGTGAGAGGTAGGGGTTTAATTTTGTTCTTCTATAGATGGTGATCCAATTATGCCAGCACCATTTGCTAAAGATGCCATCCTTCCTCCACTGAGGGTTTTTTCCCCTTTGTCAAATATGAGGTGGCTGAAATGAGTTCAAATTTGGATCTTCAATTTTGTTCCATTGGTCAATGGGTCTGTTTTTGTACCAGTACCAGGCTGTCTCTATGACTATGGCCCTGTAATATAGTTTGAAGTCTGGTAGGGAAATCCCCCCTGTATTGCATTTTTCACTCAGGGTTGCTTTAGCTATTTGGAGTCTTTGGTTTTTCCATATGAATTTAACGATTTTTTTTCCAAGTCTGTGAAGAAGCTCATAGGGATTTCAATTGGGATTGCATTGAATCTGTATATCAGTTTGGGTAAAATGGACATTTTTGCTATATTTAATTTCCCAATCCATGAGCATGGAAGGTCCCTCCATCTTTTGATGTCATTTTCATGACAAACTCCTTCTTCAGGGGTTTACAATTTTTGTTGTAGAGATCTTTGGTATCTTTGGTTAGGTTTTTTCCCAGGTATCTTATTATTTTTGAGGCTATTGTGAGTGGGAAGGTCTCCTTGTATTCCTTCTCCACATGTTTATTGTTGGTGTAAAAAAAGGCTACTGATTTTTCTAGGTTGATTTTGTAGCCTGACACTTTACTAAAACTCTTAATTGTTTCTAGAAGTTTTCTGGTGGAGTTTTTAGCATCCCTTAGGTAAACTTTTTGCAGATAATCATATTATCTGCAAAAAAGGGATAGCTTAACTTCTTTTCCGATTAATACTCCTTTAATTTCCATCTCTTGTCTTATTGCCCTAGCAAGTGTTTCAAGCACTATGTTGAAGAGGAGTGGTGATAGAGGGCAGCCTTGCTGGGTTCTCACCTTTAAGGGAAATGGTTCCAATTTTTCTCCATTTAGGATGATGTTGGCAGTGGGTTTGCTATGTATGGCTTTGATCATGTTGAGGAATGTTCCTTTCAGTCCTATTACCTTTAGGACTTTAAACATGAAGGGATGCTGGATCTTGTCAAAGGCTTTTTCTGCATCAATTGAGATGATTGTATGGTTTTCGTCTTTCAGTCCATTTATGTGTTTTATGATATTTATTGATTTACATATGTTGAACCATCCCTGCATCTCTGGTATGAATCCAACTTGATCATGATGGATGATCTTTTTGATGTGGGTCTGTATGAAATTTGCAAGTATTTTGTTGAGAATTTTTGCATCTATATTCATTAGTGAGATGTGTCTATAGCTTTCTTTTTTGCTTGCATCTTTGCCTGGCTTTGGTATTAGAGTGATGCTGGCTTCATATAAGGAGTTTGGGAGAATTCCCTCTGTTTGTATCCTTCTAAACAGGTTGAGTAGCAATGGTTGTAAGACTTCTTTAAATGTTTTATAGAATTCTACCGTGAAACCATCTGGACCAGAGTTTTTTTTTAGTTGGGAGGTTTTTAATTATATCTTCAATTTCCTCTAATATTGTGGGTCTGTTGAAACTGTCAATCTCTTCTTGGTTAAGCTTTGTTGGTTCCCAGGATTTCAGATATTCATCCATTTCTCTTAGGTTTTCAAATTTAGTGGAGTATAGATTTTTGAAGTATTCCTGTATGATTGTCTGGATTTTTTCTTTGTCTGTTGTTATGGTTCCCCTTTCTTCACTAATACTATTGATTTGGAGTTTCTCTCTCTCTCTCTCTCTCTCTCTCTCTCTCTCTCTCTCTCTGGTTAACTAGGCTACAGATCTGTCTATTTTGTTTATTTTTTCAAAGAAACAGCTTTTGGATTCATTGATTTTATGTATTATTTTCTTTGTTTTGTTTGTTTCTATTTCATTGATTTCTCCTCTGATTTTTGTTATTTTTCCTGTCTGTTGGATTTAGGGTTCCTTTATTGTTGTCTCTCAAGTGTTTTTAGCTTCAGTGTCAGGTCGTTTATTTGTTCCCTGTTTTTTTTTTTTTGATGTGGGCACTTAGGGTTATAAATTTCCCTCTCAAGACTGCCTTTAAAGTATCCCACAGGTTTTGTTGTGTTGTATTGTCTTTTTCGTTCAGTTCCATGAATACTTTTATTTCACTCTTTATTTCTTCTCTGGCCCATTCATTGTTCAGGATTGTGTTGTTTAGTCACCATGTGTTCTTGTAGCTAGTTGCACTTATTCTAGGGTTCATATTGAGCTTTATTGCACTGTGGTCTGATAGATAATGCATGGAATAATTTCTATCCTTTTGTATTTATTGAGGTTCCTTTTGTGCCCCAGTCTGTGTTTGATTTTGGAGAATGTTCCATGAGGTGCTGAGTAGAAAGTATATTCTCTGGTATATGGGTGGAATACTCTGTGGATGTCTGTTAGGTCCATTTGGTGTATTGTATTGTTCAATTCTGATGTCTCTCTCTTTATTTTTTGTCCTGTTGATCTATCCAAGGGGCTCAGTGGGGTGTTGAAGTCTCCCACTATTAGTGTGTTAGGATTATTGTGTGTCTTGAGGTCCTTCAGAGTTGTGTTTATAAAGTTAGGTGCACCAGAGTTTGGTGCATAGACATTTAGGACTGTGAAGTCTTCATGGTTCATTGTTCCTCTGACAAGGATGTAATGGCCCTCTTTGTCTCTTCTGATTAATTTTACTTTGAGATCTATTTTATCTGATATTAAAATAGCCACTCCAGCTTGTTTCCTGGTACCATTTGCTTGGAATAATTTTTCCATCCTTTCACTCTAAGGTGGCATCTGTCCTTGAGGGTGAGATGGGTTTCTTGTAGACGGCATATACAAGGGTTCACTTTCCTAATCCATTCTCCCAGTCTATTGCTTTTGATTGGGGAGTTTAGACCATTAGTATTTAAGGTTATTATTGAGAGATGTATATTGCTTCTTTTTACCTTATTTTTGGTTTGCATTCTTGGTCTAAGTTTATATTTACTCTGTTAAGATTTTGTTGCTTTCTCTCTTTAATTGTATAGGGGATAGTTGCTTCTTTCTTCTGTTCTTTGGATTGCTTCGAGGATTTTCTGAAGTGTTGGTTTCTTAGACAAGTATTCTTTCCATCTTGTTCATGTTGTGAAAGATTCTTCTTTCTCCTTCAACTATGATTGATATTTTTGCTGGGTATAGTAGTCTGGGTTGGCATCTAAAGTCTTTTAGTACAGGGAATACTTTTGTCCACATTCTTCTAGCTTTTATAGTTTGTGCTGAGAAGTCAGCTGTGTTCTGATGGGTTTCCCTTTATTTGTAACTTGTTGTTTTTATTTTGTGGCTTTCAGGATTTTGCCTTTGTTTTGAGGATCTAGTGTTTTAACAATTATATGGCGTTGGTAATTTCTTTTCTGGTCTTGTCTGTTTGGTGTTCTATGTGCTTCTTGTATTTGTATGGGTTCGCCTTTTTCAGTTTGGGGAAATTTTCTTCTATTATCCTATTGACGATCTGGTCAATAGTGTTGTCTTGGGATTCTTCTCCTTCCTCTATCCCTATGATGAGGAGGTTTGGTTTTTTCATAGTGTCCCACATTTCTTGGTTGTTCCACTCTTGTGTTTTTTTAAAGTTTTTCATAATTTTTACTTGAGCATTCTAGTCGGACCATGTTATCCTGTGTGTCTGATATTCCTTTTTCTGATTCTTCCATCCTGCTTCTGAGGGTTTTTCCCCATGCTTTCCTGTTGATTGGATAAATGTTCAATTTCCTTTTTCATTTCCTCCTGTGATTTATTGTTTCCACTTCCTTCTTGAGCCTGTCATTCTCATCTTGTAGGTCCTTGGTTCATTGGTCACTTTCTTTTTCCCTTTCAGCTGGGATCTTTTCAGCAATTCTACCTCCTTATGGAGTTTGTCATTTTCTCCCTTTAGTTCTTTCCAACATTTGTCATTTTCTCCCTCTAGGTCCTTGAGTTTTTCAATCTCTCCCCTTAGTTCTTTCCAATGATTTTCATTATCACCCTCTTGGTACTTCTTGAGTTTTTCATTCTTTTCACTTAATTCTCTAATTTGTTTGAATATGTCCACAATTGTTTTTCTAAAGTCTGTGTCTTGGTTTCCTTACAGGGAGATCTCATTGTCGGAGTCTTCTGTAGGGTTGGTAGAGTTTGGTGTGGATTTATTATGAGCTTTTCCCATGTTGTTGTTTTTTGTGTGTTTCTTTGGCATGTGGATTCGTTTATTTGTTTCTTTGGGTTCTGATGCCTCAATATTGGCTGCACAGCTAGATCTTCTGCACCACCACTTCCCTAGGCTGGTCTTTTGCAGGTTAGTGTTCTGCAGGACATGAGTGAAGTCCATTCGCCCAGTGGGGCACACTCTGGTCTTGTGCTGTGTGGAGCACAGATACCTCTGCCCCCATATCACGATGGAGCCAGAAGGTTGGAATGTCCCAGGAAATACCAGGCCTCTACAGGGCACAGAGGTGCCCAAAGTCCCCAGGAAGGCAGCCCTCACCTGTTCCTTTGCAAGTTGGACACGGGTGAAGTCTGCTTGCCCAGCAGGGTGCACACTGGTCTTGTGCTCTGTGGAGCACAGGTAGCTCTGCTGATTGTCTTTTTTAAAGGAAACTTTTCATTTGAGTAAATAAGTTAAATGTAAATAGTACTGATTAATGCAAGAGAAACACAGAACTTTTATTTCGCTTCTTTTCTCTTTGAATCCTATTAGATATGTGTATTTGGAAAAACATCAGACAAAGAAGGTCTTTTGTTTGTTACTTTTTTGGTAAAATTTTTTATTGAGATCTCCTCTGGGAGGCCACAGTTGTGTTTGCTACCTGGGTCAGATGCTAGCCAATTAATATTGCTGAAGATGAGACAATCTGCAGCACCAAGTCAGTTGCAAGGGAATTCCTTAAAAAAATTCATACTTCCAGGAATAAGCAGTTCAAATCTGAGTGAAGGCGTTACAGAGATGAGTCCAGATGTACAATTATTTCAGGATGTTGCAAGTGATGTCTTTTACCAGTTACAAAATGATCCAGGTATATGCAGTTCAAGTGTTTGGCTTACTGAAATAAACACTAGGAAAATTAATCTTGGGGATAGATTAAATCCACCTCACACAATACAAACTTGAATGAGGCTGCATAAGCTGGTACCAGTTCACTGTAGGTAATGTTGGATCACCATCCTGTTGCTATTACAGTAGAGGTGAAGCAAGAAGACATTAAACCACCTCCTCCACTGGTTTTAGATTCTCAACACAATGATACTATAGAGCAAAAAGAAGAGCATGAACTAGTACATGTTATGGAAAGATCCTTGTCACCATCACCTTCTGTTGATATGAGAATGACATCGTCTCCGTCTTCTGCTCCAAGGAGAGATGATCTTTCATCATGAGAGTGGAGAACACTTTAGGTTGCTGCTAAGATATGAACCTCAGATTCTGCAAATGTTAAAAGAGGAACACTAGATAATTTTAGAAAAATAAAAAAAATTGGATTATATGTTCAGGAGAAGAGGGAAGGATTGAAAAGAAGGCAGCATCTAGAGGAAGAGCTAAGATTGAAGTGAAGAGGCTGAAAGCAATTCGATTATGGCATGATTTACCTAAATATAGTAGTCTCTAAGATTTTTTTTCCAATTTTGCAATTTGATAATTTTAATTTTGGCAAAAATTATTTTAATTTGGTATTGTGAAGCTGGACACACGTTCTGCAAAAATATTGTCAATCTCTTTATGGAAAGAAAAACTTTTGACATGAATTTTCCTTTCCAACCCCCCCTTTCCTTTTTTTAGATGCCTTTTAAAGTTTTATTTATATTTTAATTACGTGTATGTGACTCTGTCTGGGAATGTGCACATGGATCCAGGTGACCCAGAGTTCAGAAATGTTGGATCCCCTAAAGCTAGAGTCACAGGCAGTTGTGAAGCACTGGTTGTGGTTGCTGAGAGCCAAACTGAGAGCGTCTGGAAGAGGAGTATGTGCTCCTAACTGCCGAGCCATCTCTCCAGCCTCTCTCTCTTTTTAAAAGCATGATTTTTAATTATTTATTTTTCTTTTTAGGTATGAAAATTTAGTTTGGTTGACATGGTAGTATGGTTATTGTCTTTCCCCCCTTTTTTTGTCTTTTTGAGACTGGGTCTCCCTGTAACCCCAGCTGGCTTGGAATTCACTATGTAGATCAGTCTAGACTTGAACTCAGAGAGATCCACCTGCCTGTGCTGGGATTAAAGGCCTGAGTCACTATTCCTAGCTCTTTCCCCAATTTTTAAAAAGACATTTGACTGTTGGCTTTACAAAATTCTTTTTATTTTGATTATAAAAATACGAATAGATTTGGATATGCTACACAGGCTTGTACCCACAGCATTTGGGAGATAAAGGCAGGAAGATCAGAAGGTCAGATTCATATGTTCAAGGCCAGCCTAGGCTACATGAAATCCTGTCTCAAAATCTCTAGATGTTTCTGTGAATATATATATATATATATATATATATATCTTCCATTCATATATGGTATTTACAAAGTGTGAATACAAGTAGTAGGACA